>CAUYQG010193927.1:0-13523 GCA_963574415.1 Tarsius wallacei
CTGTAGTTCCAGCTACTCGGAAGGCTGAGGTGGAAGGATCACCGGAGCCCAGCAGGTCGAGGCTGCGGTGGCTGGGAGTGGCCACTGCACTCCAGTCTGGGCGACGGAGTGAGACTCCAACTCAAAAAAAAAAAAAAAAAAGGCAGAGAAATAGAAACCCTAATGAGCCCAGCAGTGACTGGTGACGTCCTGCGTAGGACTGCTCCCTCCACTTGACATTGTCTTTCTTCTTATGATGAAGATCGCTTCTCCCAGAAACCTAACTTGGGATTTTTTTCCTTGGTTTAAAGAAGTCCCACAGATCCCATTTCTATTTCTAGCCTAAGGAGCTCCCCTTATAAGTCTGATTTTTATTTAAAAATGTAATATAGGAACTTGGTTTTTAAGAAGGCTAATATTATGAATTAATTTACAGTAAAAAAAAAAATTACTAATTTTAAGCCTCCCAAATCCCTCCCTTCCCAGAGGTTACCACATTTTATTGAGTGTTCTTCTGGAAATTATGCTATTTATAAGTGTATAAATGCATGTGTATGTATACACACACTGTTTAAATTTCAAAGATTGTTTTTCCAACAGAGAAAAAGGAAAGCCTTCAGAATTATACTGAACAAATTCTATAATTTCTAATGTTGGTTTGGCATGGACAATGATAACAAATTCTATTACCAATTCTAAATAGAAAAGGTTATTTCTATTTTCGTATATTCTTTGTATATGTTCTATGTTCCTATGTGTACATATATACAGACATCCTTTTATATAAATGCTAGCATATTATACACCTTACTTCCTTTTCTAAAATTTGGTTATAGTTCTCAGAGATTATTTATTTCTTCTTCTTTTTTTTAGAGACAGGGTCTTGATCTGTCACTCAGTCTGGAGTATAGTGGTGCAATCACAGCTTATGGTAACCTGGAACTCCTGGGCTCAAGTGATCCTCCTGCCTCAGTTTCTTGAGTAGCTGGGTACCACACCTGAGACTAATTGGTTTTTTAGGGAGTTGTGTGTGTGTGTGTGTGTGTGTGTGTGTGTTTTGTAGAGATGAAATCTCGCTATGTTGCTCAGGCTGGTCTTGAACTCCTGGTCTCAAGCAATCTTCCTGCCATGGCCCCCTGAGTCACTGGGACTACGGTATGGCCACCATGCCTGACCTGTTACTTGTTAATACATAAAAACAAACCCGTTTCATTCTTTTATAAACTGTTACATGGCATTTTTAAACTAGTTCCTAATTGTTTGACGATTTAGATTTTCTATTATTTTGCTATTACAATATTGCAATGAATATCCCTGTATAAATTGTCTAATATGTGTGACAATGTTATGGAATAAATTTGCAGAAGTGGACTTGCTAGGTCAAAGTGTGTGTTCATTTAAAAATCTGACATACACTGACAAATTTCACTCCCTAAAAAGTTATATCATGTTAAACTTCTCCAATTATATGAGTGCTTCCTTACCAACATGGCGTATGATCTAACTTTTTGATGTCTACCAAATTGATAGGTTGAAGATTATATCTCCTTGTTTTAATTTGCAGTTATTTAATTTTAAATGGGATTGAGTATGTTCTCTGTGTTGGAAAGCCATTTGTATTTCTTTCTCTGTGGACTACCTTTTCATGATCTTTGCCTATTTTTCTATGAATTGTCAGTCTTTTTTCTTATTGATTCATAAGAGCTCTTTATATATTGAGGAAATGGACCAATGATTCATGCTATCTAAAGCCTCATTCTTCTTTACTTCTAATAATCAGTCATTACTATTACATGTCACCTTCCTTGCTCTCTCTTCCACCCTGCCTCTCCTATAACTTCCTCATACATTTACTTAATCTTGCTTATATGTGAAGGAAAGAAAGATGAGAGTCAGTCTTGCAAGGAAGTACACTTTGGAATGGCCAGTCAGTATATATTTTATAGGATGTGTAGGAAGAAAATCTGAAATCAGGAAGGCTCTTTATCTGGCAACTGTATGAGTATCAAAGGACTATTCTTCCTCTTGGTTGGTTGACGGACATTCAGCAGTCTTGTATCTTGCTCGTATCTATAAATAATGCCCAGGTTCAACAAGCTCCATAAACTAGTATTTATGCTTCCCTACTTATTTTGTTTTTCTCTTAACTCTCTCCTTCTTCCAATTTTCTCTCAAATAATGATCATCACTTGTCTGGTACAAATTATATTTCTTAACTCATCATTGTGTACCTGAGGCAGGATGGTCCACATGGTGAGACTATGATGCAGGAAGAGAAAACTTCAGGTCTTGCTTGGGACTAGTCCCAGCCTTTGCCACAGAGTCCTTAAGCCAATCTTACCTCTGACGGATTCAGGGAGACCGGGACCTCCGTGAGGTGTGGCCTCTCTCTCCACAGGTTCCTATTGAGAGCTCACCTTTCCAGATCGTGAAAAAAGCCAACTCGACTTTAGCTAACATGGTAATGATTTGTGGGGAGCAGCAGAAATTCCTCTGTAATTATGTGTGAATTGATGTGTGATTTCCTAATGAGCCTAAGTGAAGAAATCATCGTTTTGTGATAAATGCTTTATATCTTAAAATGCCAGCAACACATATCTAATAAATTCAATCAAGCCACTCTCATTTATATAACATTTGCAATTATTATTTAACATGCTGGTTTTCTTTGCTGCCTTACTGCTTTGGGTAATTGCAGAGTCTAAAAGTTCCCTTTTCATAAACAAGGCCACAGAAACTCATTATGTTGGAGTTTTTCTTAATGTAATCATAAATGCGTTCATTTTGAAATGCATTTGCATGGGGTGCAGGCCAAGCCCCCCTTATCAGAAAATGTTGTAGCTTTTGAATGAGTTTGCTAAATCAGAGGCATTTGTCCTTAGAATGAGTCAGGTCACTCTGAGACTGCAGCTTGGGCACCTAACCATGTTCAAACAAGTTAGGAAAAATACTTCCATGATCAAAGTATGGTTCCTCTTCACTGAGGTCATATGAGCTCCAATAGAGTTAAGTGACATGACCAGTGGTCACAGGGTGGCAAGTGATGAAATCCAGCACGGAGGACCACATAACCTGTTGACTGAGAAATCAGAATTCTGATTCTAGATATGCAACTTTGTAGCTGTGTGACCTTAGATAAGTGACTCAGCCTTTCTAAGCCTCAGTTTACTCCTTTGTCAGATAGAGATGGTACCAATTGTTGTTAGGAGGATTAAATGTGGTGGCGTAAGAGCTCTAAGCACACTTCTTAGCATATGACAGATGTTCAGCAAATAGTGGCTAGTCGAATAATTATTGATAGCTTAAAGCATTGATAGATATCAGCAGTAACACAACTTCCCCCCTTCACCCCACGCATTTTTCCCTAGTGGTTAAGATGGTCATCTGTTCTGTTTGCATCTTCTAAAGAGCCGAGAGGGCAAAAGTTGAAAATAGTTTTACTCCTGGGCCTCAAGGTTATTTCCTGGTGGGTTGCACTGAGTAGGTTGTCAAACCCTAAATGGCCTTTACTTGAGAGGAGTTAAATTTGGGGCTTGGCATTTGATCCAGCAATCCCACTACTAGGTATCTACCCTAAGGAACAGAGGTTGTCATATAAAAAAAGACACCAGTAGCCACATGTTCACAGTGGCACAATTCACAATTGCAGAGATATGGAATCAACCTAAATACCCATCAACTGATCGGTGGATAATTAAAATGTGATATATATATATACACACATACACACACACTCACCATGGAAAACTACGCAGCCATAAAAAAGAGTGAAGTCGTGTCCTTTGCAGCATCATGGATGGGGCTGGAGGTCATCATCATAAGTAAACGTGGCATATATTCACCATGGAATACTACACAGCCATTAAAAAGAATGAAATCATATCATTCTTTTGAACAGAAAATCAAGAAACAGAAAACCAAACACTGCATGTTCTCACTGATATGTGGGAGCTAAACAATCAGAAAGATGGAAATAATAGACACTGGGACACCAACAAGGGGAAGGGGAGAGGGAGATAGGGTTCAGAAACTACCTACAGGGCATAATGTTCACTGTCTGGTGAATGGGCCATCTGAGATCCAATCCCCACCACTATACAATATGTTAATGTAACAAATATACATGTGTACCCCTTGATTCCAAAATAAAAAAATTGGGGGGCTTGGTAAATGGAGGCTCAAATTGGTTTTGAGACCCATGTCAACGATGGGACCCAGAACATTAGACTCAGAGCTGGCAGAATGGATCAGAAATCTACACAGTACTAGTTTTCCCATGACTCCTTCTGAGAGACTTTGGCCCATCCACAGGTCCTGCTCAAGGGGCAATTACAGGCAGCCCTGCTTTATGCTAGGTGACTCAGCTCAACATCTCCCTAGGCTACAGCTGATGGGACAAGCACAGGCCCTTGACAAGGGGCAGTCCTTGGGCTGCCCAGTGACCACAGGATGCTAGGCTGGACCAGTTATATTTCTTCACTCAGTAATTGAGACAAAAAACAAAACACGGCGATGGGACTGCAAAGTTATGAGATATAGGTGGAACTGAAGTAGTTCTCATCGGCCTTGTGCAAGGTAAGACTGGACAGAAGCCAAGAGGAACAGAAGGGAGTTGGAGGGAGGGAGGGAGAAACAGTCTCCGTGCAGAGAAAACAGGGTCAGTACGAAAGAAACAGAGAATCTTGTTAATTCTGGGTGCTGTTCTGGTTCCAGAGGGTTTTCCACCTCCACACACAGTCTTTACATATTTCAGCAGACCCTCATCCCTTGACACAAATTAACTTGAGGGTGGTCTCTTCCCTGTGTCCTCAGAAGAGGCCTCCTGAAGCCTCAAGCCCAGCATGGGCTGCTGCTTCTAGATAGTAAGGCAAATATCTCCTGCAAGAAACATTGTCATCCATTTATTTAATAGATAACAGTGCAGACCTTGTGATGGAAAAGTTTGACTTCTGAACATAAATGAATAAAAAGATGTAAATTCTCAAGGTATTTAATTCTAACAGCATTCAAAGAACTTAAAACTTCCATTCCAGTAGAGAAATCTATTATCTTTTAGGACAATTGGCTTTTTCATTGGTCCATCCAAGGACATTAAATAAAGCACATCTGAATGTTCCTTTGTGGGAGTCTGCATAGATTTCACAGTGGCTAGCATTTGTTCCTGATAAACATCCTCTTTTCCATATTTCCCTTGCCACCACAAGAATTCTCCTTTATCTTTTACCTGAACTATCTTTAAAAATAAATTTTATTGTGAATAGTTAAGGTATTCAACATGACATTACAGGATACACAGAGATAGCAAAATGGTTCCCATAGTGAAGAAAATGGCCATGTTTATCATTTCACATAGCTACCCATTTGTGTGTGTGTGTGTGTGTGTGTGTGTGTGTGTGTGTGTGTGTGTGGCAATAGCAGCTATAATCTACTCATTGAGCGAAAATCCCAAATACAACCCAAGGTTCTTAACTGTAGTCTTCATGCTGTTCATTAAATCTCTAGACTTGTTTGTCCTACATGCCTGCTACTTTGTGTCCTTTGACCTATTGAAGTATTCCCCCAGGTGGTCTTACTAAGCTATGTATGTAGTAGGTGCTCATTTAGTGCTTGGTGCATGCTTCCACTGTAGACAAACTAACCAAAACTCCTGAAAGCTATTTCTTTACAAAAGCAAGCAAAACTTTTTTTTAAAAAAAGGTGTTTTATTTCGGAAAATTTCAAACATATACAAAAGTAGAGAAAATAATCGAGTAAACTTCCATATGCCCATAACAAATTCAAGAATGGCCACCTCATGACCAATTTTGTTTCATACACTTTTCCTACCTCCTATCCTGTCATGCTGATTTTGAAGCAGATCTGAGTATCACGTTATTTCACTTATAAATAGTGCTGTGTATGTTTCTAAAATAAAATATTTATTTAAAAAGTAACCAGCCAGGCCATGTTTTCTTAAGCTTTGGCCCCCTCCCCTCCCTTGGGGAGGTAAATCCCTTTCTCTCTCTCTCTCTCTCTCTCTCTCTCTCTAATTTACTTTCTAAATAAACTATATTTTCTAATCTAAAAAAAAGTAACTGTTATCTCAATGAAATCAATAACAATGACTTAATATTACCAAATACCCAGTGTTCAAATTTCCCCAATTGTCTTAGTAATTTTTTTAATGATTTATTTTTTTGAATCATATCTGATATGTTGCTTAGTTCTGTTTTTATTTTTACTAGTTTCTCCTTCTCCTCTTTCCTTCCTCCTCACCCTCTTTCATTTTCTCACTCTTTTCTGTGCAACTTAATTTTTGAAGAAAGAGGATCATTGTCCTGTAGTTTTCCACAGTCTGGATTTTGCTGACCACATCCCTAAGATGTCATTTTAAATGTTCTTTTATCGACTGTATTTTCCTTAAATTGATTTTTAGATCTAGAATTGAGTCTCAATCAGATTCAGGTTCAACTTTTTGGCAATATTTTAAAGGCAATATTGTGTACCTCCGACAAGAGGCACATAATGTCTTTTTGTCTCTCTTTCTGCGATGTCAGCAATCATTGACAATCACAGCCCAAGATGCCTCAGATCAATAGGATTGCAAAATGGTCCTAATTCTGTTATTCCTTCTTCATATGTTAAGACAGATACGTCTAACTTCTTGTCAACTATTCACTCACGAAACATGAATTCAAAATAAAATGATGAACAATTTCATGATGGTGACCACAGAGCATTAAACCCCAAGGTGGGGCACGTGCAACTGCCCTGCTGGTCCCCCATTGTCCTGACCTCAAGCAATGACAGTGATGCTGGAATGCCTGTCAAGACCACAGCGTGAAGGGAAATACAGGAGAGTACAGACATATAGGGGAGCCCTGTATATGCGTGGTGCCTCTTGGTGACACCTTGGGGGAGTTGTCGATCTCCTTAAATTCTACAATTTTTATTATATTGCTTTTTCTTTTTCTTTTTTTTTTTTTTTGAGTTGGAGTCTCACTCTGTTGCCCAGACTGGAGCCCAGTAGTGTGATCATGGTTAACACAGCCTCAACCTCCTGAACTCAGGTGATCCTTCCTCAGCTTCCCAAGTAGCTGGGACTACAGGCGTGTGCCACCACACCTGGCTAATTTTTTGATTTTTTGTAGAGACAAGGTCTTGCTACGTTGCCCAGGCTGGTCTTGAACTCCTGGACTCAAGCGATTCTCTCACCTCTACCTCCCAAAATGCTGGAATTACAGGTGCGACGCACTGCACCTGGCCCTTTGTCTTTTTCTTTAACTTTTTTTTACATGCTTTTTAAATGCCGTTCATATAGGAAAGTCAAGATACTTGCCTGCTTCAAAGTTGTTTTCCGGTTCCCTAGCATCCATGAAATGTAACCAATAAGTTTCTTTGTTAAGCATTATTCTGAACTCATGGGTTTTAACATATTTGGTGTGTTTCAGTTCATTGCAGTTTCTTTTCTCAAGCTTGAGCTCTGGGAAGACTCTTGGAGTTGGCTTGTGAGTTCTTTTGACCTGGCTCCTGTGGTCTTGGATGTTTTGCTTGCTGTCTGATATAACAAAATGCCCAAGTTTGCCTTGTACACTTCCTGCCCTAGATTCAGAATTAGCTTTTGCTCCAGGTGAAATCAGTTCTTTCCCCTGGTTCCTTATAGTGGAAATGGTGTTTACGGACCCCATTCTGGGTGCTAGGAATAATTATTGACACAGGGTTGGTTTTCATTTCTGAGTCTTTTATTTTTAAAATTTTAATAAAGTTTATTGTCTTAGAGTAGTTTTATATTCACAGAGGAATCGAGAAGAAGGGACAGAGATTGGTAAGAATGTGTTTAATTCTGTTAGAAACTGCCAAACTCTCTTTCTAAGTGGCTATACCACCGGCACTCCCACCAGCAATGAATGGGAGTTCTTGCTGTTCCAGGTCCTCACCAGCATTTGGCGGTGTCAGTGTTCTAGATTTAGGGCATTCTAGTAAGTGTCCAGTGGTACCTCATTGTTGCTTTAATTTGTACTTCTCCGGTGACATATGATACGGAGCATCTTTTCATATGCTATGTGCCATACCTATATCTTAAGAGGCATCTATTAAGGTCTCTGGTCTATTGCTTAATGGGAGTGGGGTTTGTTTCTTGTTGTTGAACTTTAAGTGTTCTTTGTATATTTTGGATAACAGTTCTTTATCAGATGTGTCTTTTGCAAATATTTTCTGCCAGTATGTGGCTTCTCTTCTTATTCTCTTGATACGTGTGTGTGTATATATATATGTATATATATATATACATATATATATGTTTTTTAAAGACAAAATATATTTTGAGTTTCTACTGATTCTTGCAATTCAAATTCCAGATTAGCCAGGCACAGTGTTTCATGCTTGTAATTCCAGAACCTTGGGAGGCTGAGGCAGGAGAATTGCTGGAGCCCAGGAGTTCAAGACCAGCGTAGGCAACATAATGAGACCTCATCTCTACAAAAAAATTTTTAAAAAATAGCAGGGCATGGTGGCATGTGCCTGAAGTAGTCCCAGCTATTTAGGAGGCTGAGGCAGATGGATTCCCGAATTCAGGAGGTTGAGGCTGCAGTGAGCTGTGATCGTGCCACTGTACTCCAAGCCTGGGTGACAGAGTGAGACCCCATCCAAAAAAAAAAAAAAAAAAGCAAGGTTACAGATTTTTATTTAATCAGTCTTATATTTTAATTTTATTTATTTATTTACTTATTTACTTATTGATTTTTTGAGTTGGAATCTCACTCTGTTGCCCAGACTGGAGTGCAGTGGCCGCTCCCAGCCACCGCAGCCTCGACCTGCTGGGCTCCGGCGATCCTTCCGCCTCAGCCTTCCAAGTAGCTGGAACTACAGGTGCGTGCTACCACACCCGGCTGACTTTTTGATTTATTGTAGAGATGAGGTTTCGCTAAGTTGCCCAGGCGGGTCTCAAACCCGCGGGCTCAGGCAATCCACTCACCTCAGCCTCCCAAAGGCGCGGGATTACAGGCTGAGCCACTGAGCCCGGCTCAGTCTTATATTTTAAATTGTGAAATTTTTTTTGGTTTGTCGTTTATTTTCTTTTGCTTATGGTGATTTTCACCATACAAAACTGTTTTATCTTAAATTGATAAGTACAGATTTATCAGTCTTTCCCTTATTGTACCTGAATTTTGAGCCAAAGTTAGGGTAGTTTTCCTACTCCCATGTAGATACTTTACCCATATTTTATTCAGTGTACAGTCTCATTGTTGTTTACATTTAAATTTCTGATTCATTTGAAATGTATCTTATTGTGGCTGATGAAGAAAAGATGTAATTTTATCTTTTCTACATGACTTTTCGTTTAACCCAGCACCACGTTCCCCCCTTGATATGAGACGACCCCTTTATCATCTATTAATGGTCTACATGTGATCGGGCCTATTTCTGTACCATCAATCTTCCTGTCTATTCATGTGTCAATACTACATTATTTGATTTATGGAAGCTCTAAAACATACTCTTCTTTTTCAGAGTTTTCCCGGTTATCTTACTAAAATGAAACTTTTGAGTGAGGACCTATCTTCATCTCCTGTTGGGACCTTTATGCCTATTTTTTCTAGGATGGCACCTCACTGGGTTGGTAAGTAGAGTTGAGAGGAGGCATGAGTGGACTGTCTTCCCCTTGAAACAGAAGTTGGCAAACTATGGCCCACTGCCCCATCCGTTTTTATTATTTTCAGTTTTAGTTTTCTGAGCCGAGGTCTCACTCTGTCACCCAAGCTGGAGCACAGTGACACTATTACAGCTCACAGCCTTGACCTCCTGGGCTCAGGCGATCCTTCTGTCTCAGCCTCCTGAGTAGGGACTACAGGCATGCACCACCATGCCTAGTTTGTTTTTGTTTGTTTGTTTTGTAGGAACGAGGTCTTGTTATGTTGCCTAGGCTGGTCTTGAACTCTTGGGCTCAAGCAATCCTTCCACCTCGGCCTCCCAAAGTGCTGGGATTACAGGTGTGAGCCACTGTGTCCAGTCAATTTATTTATTATTATTGAGACACATAAATGTGGACACTTATGTATTGTCTATACCTGTTTTTGAACTATAATGAGAGGGTTGAGTAGTTGTGATAAAGACAGGTACAGCCAGCAAAGCCTAAAATATTTAAGTATTATATCTGGCCCTTTACAGAACATGTTTGCTGGCCCCAGCCTCAAACACATTGGCATTCGTATCCTAGCAGGTCTTCCAGAGATAATGCAAAACCCCAGAGCAAGTCTGGCTACATAACACGTGGGGCCCCCTGCAAAATGGAAATGTGATCCTCTTGCTCAAAAATCAGAAAAGAAGCACTGCTCAAAGTCTAAAATATACAGCCTTTTCCTTTCCTCTGTGGTTCCTCTCTCAATTTGTCATGTTGTTTTATTTGCTATTCAATGCCATTCTAAGTAAAAAAAAAAATTAAAATTAAAATGATTAGCATGAATTCTACCTTTCATCTTTACATTGTGTAATGCCTCTTTTAAATGCAAATATGAGCATTTGACTTGGATGCAGAATCCCTGGATTTACTCAGTTCATATTTTGTAGTTTGTCCCTGGAGGTGCCTTCAGCTTAAAACAGCAGGAAGGCAGGAGAGAGGGTCCCTAGGCATGGAGTGGACCTGGAAGAGCACTCTCTCAGGCACAGGGACACGTGCAACGCAAGTGTGCAGCCTAAAAAAGGCCCAGGGAACTGGGGCAGTGGTGAACCCTGCTCCCAGCTCTTTGGAACTCTGAGAAGGAAGGGCTGCTTGAGGTCAGGAGTTCGAGACCAGCCTGGGTGACATAGTGAGACCTCTCTCTTAAAAAATAAATTAACCAGACATGGTGGTGCGTGCCTGTAGTCCCGGCTATCCTGGAGGCTGAGGAGGGAAGGTCACTTGAGGTCACAGGTTTGAGGCTGCAGTAAGCTGTGATCACACCATGGCTCTCTAGCGTGGGCAACAGAGTAAGATATAACTCAAAAAAAAAAAAGGCTCACAGCTCTTCCCCACAATTCAGAGCACACAGGGCTTGATGTCTGTCTTCTTCCCCCTTCCCACCAGCCGCTGCATCAACCCACAATCACCATTTCCAAGCCAAGGATGGGAAAATCCCACAGACCACCATCACAAGGACAGACGACCCCTAAAAGTACTATAACCTATGTACCAGAACAGCTCAGCGCCTGGATCGGGGTGTGTGAGGGGCTTGCCCGCCAAGGTGCTCCCTGCCACGGTGCAGATCTTGCCAGCCTAGTCAAGGATGGCCCTAGTCACTGGGCGGTGGCAGGAGATAGGGTGCTGAGAACAGTCCCCAGAGAGGAGAGGAGGCAGCAGGAGGCCGGTCTGTTTGTCAGCTGATGCTCCAAGAATCCAACGCTGTCCTGTTGGTTCACTTACAAAGCACGAATTCAAAAATAAAATGAAAACCTTCATGATGGCAACCACAGAGCATGAAACCCCAAGGTGGGGCATGTGCAACTGCCCTGCCCGTCCCCCATGAAGCCGGTCCCAACCTCAAGCAATGACAGTGATGCTGGAATGTCTGTCAATAACACATTTTGGGGAGCCCTGTGCGTGTATGGTGCTTTTCAATGACACCTTAGGGGGCTTGTCCATCTATTTAAATCCTACAATTTTTATTATGTTTTTTTACATGCTTTTAAAAATTGTGGTAAAATATACATAACATAGACTCTCTCATGGCAAACATTTTTAAGTGTACAGTTCAGCGTCACTAAGTGCATCCGTACTGTCGTCTCCAGAGCACCTTACATCTTGCCAAACTGAAACTCTATGCGTTCAACACTGACTTAGCTTTCTCGCCTCTCTCCAGCCCCTGGCAGCCACCCATCCACTTTCTGCCTCTGTGGATCTGACTATTCTAGGTACTGCTTATAAGTGGAATCATCTCATGTGGGTTCTTTTGTGATGGGCTTATTTCACTTAGCATAATGTCCCCAAGGTGCATTCATGCTGCAATGTGTTGCAATTCCTTTCCTTTGTAAGGCTGAATAATAGTCCATTGTATGTATGTGTATATCACATTTTGTTTATCCACTTATTTGTAGATGGACACTTGGGTTGCTTTCATGTTTTACCTGTTGTGAATAATGCTGCAATGATCACAGGTGTACAATTTATTCTTTTTAAACTTGGTTCTTATATCACTGAATGAACCTTTATACAGGACTGCAATGACACTGTAGCTATTCTGTGGGGTCCTGGGGCCTGGGGGACATTCCGAGTCACACTCAATGCTTTACTGAGGATTTGGTGTCTAGCCTGCATGAATTGGCAGTCACAGAAAATGTTGCAGAAAGAGAAACCACTGAGCATTATTTTTCTTTGTTTCTGCAAAAACAACTTTGGTTTATTTTCTCCCATTTGAGTCTTTGTTTTTACCTATGCAAATGTGATTCATCTTTCAGTGCTGGAGAAGGGCCCTAAATAACATAATTACTTCACCAATCATCTACTTGGCTACTGGAAATCATCTTTTTAGTGAGGTCGACTGCAGTTGCTTGAGCTCTATACAAACTTCAAATAATGAGCACACTTCTTTTCTTAACATGCTAATTTTCCTCTGAAGCCAGTGTTATTTTGAAAGGGGGATTTAATTGGATATTAAATCTGCAATAGAAAGATTAATTTATGAAATAAACAAACATATCAATCTAATAGGTCTTTGAAAAAAAATCGGGCATTCCACTGTAGTTTTTGTTAAGTGCAAATGCATTCAGATATGCATTTAATTCTCTGCCCATTTTGCTGTGCTTCGTAGGTCTCAACATAAACGCTTTCCTGGGTTGTTTCCAAAGGAAATCATCCCAGGAGGCTGAGTAAGCCCAGGATTCTGCGAGCACTGGCCCCCGAATAACCTTTTGCTTAAAGACTTTACCTGTATAAATGAAATTCAAGCAATGTTGAGAAACCATTTTGAAATGAACAATACTGAAGCAATTCCAAGAGGTATAATTTAGGAAGCATCAAAGGTGGTGGTAAGAGAATACATTTACCTCACTGTAAGTTTTAAGGAAATCAAAGATCAAAACAGGCACATGTTCGAGAAGGAAATTAAGAAATGAGAAGTACATCATAACTATATAAAAATCCCAAATGATTTTTCCGAAAATTATTTTGAGGCAAAGTAATGCCTTTTTAAATAGAAATAAAAGTGACCCCCTCCACCTCCAAGTTTATAAAACAGACTTCCTGGGAGTAGGAAGCAAATGAGTCGCTTTTCAACTCTTAATTTAAAAAAAGATCAAGAAAGCAAAGTTTTTTTTTAACCCCTAAAATAGGTATTCATCTGGGAGAATGGTAATACAACCATGATAGGAGGATGTCTTTAGACTAGTGCTCTGGGCTGGGGGAAATGGAAGGAATATTCATTAGCAACCACAACTCGGTGATCAGCTGGGCCAGACTGGGTCAGACATGTCCCGGTACAAGAGGTCCCTGGGGTATCAGGGCGGGGAGTGAAGAGGCGAGCACGTGGGGTAACTAGGGGGCGGGTGTGGGGAGAAGGCAAGCATGTGAGGTAAGGGGGGGCGGGGCGGGGGGT
>CAUYQG010193930.1:0-15428 GCA_963574415.1 Tarsius wallacei
ATGAATACAATAATTGTTGGTGAATTAAAGCACAACGATCTGGAGGTGTTGTAGACTTTATTACTGAAAGTTAACATGGCAGAGTAAAAGAGAAAATGTCCTTTAGAGTCACACAAATTTGGGTTTAGCTTTCTATGTGGGTTTTCAATCTACATTCAGTTCAACAGATGGTCTTGAGCAGGGCACTTAGGTTCTTTGACCCTCTATTTTCTTGCCCAAATAATGAGGATAAGGGAAGCCTGCCATGAAAGTTGGATTGTGAAGATCAAATTCTATAACAAAAACACCACAGGCATTTAGCCAGTGATCAGGCAATGTCAATGAACTTCACTACTTTGAAAGCAAACAGTTGCTTAATATTAAAAAAAATTTCTGAGTGCAATTATTTTCATTCTCTCTGTAAGCTACAATTATGCCAAAGCATCCACGATCATCCATCAGTTTTACAATGGCATATCTCCGTTTTGTCTTGCTATCACAACCAGTGTGTTCTGCCAATATGTAAGTCTCTGTTCACCATCCCAAATGTTTCATAGCAACTAAAAAGTGTTTGGGCCAGAGGTGGGCCTGCTGTGCAGTTTGACCTTTCTACACTGTGCAGTAAGCTGAGGAATAAGCCAGCACATAGCCTGATGGGCTGCTGGGCTACCGCGAGGCAAGGGCTGAGCTGGGAACTGTCACATTGCTAATCTCGTTGCCTCCCTCCAACAACAGTGGAGGCCATGTTAACTCTCATTTATAACCTAGAACAATACAGTTCTGAGGGGCTAAGCGACTTGCTCGTTATGACACAGATCTTGTTTCAAACCCAGATAATTTTTGAAATAAGTCTTTTGTCCACAGAAGCAGGGTATGTTTAACAAAGCTTTCAATAAAGCTGGGGTTTAGTGCTTGGTATTTCTTAGTTCCATGGTGAACTGGATTTGGAAATAATTTTAGGAATTGTCCCATATTACCCTATTATTTTAGAGTTGTAATAAATGAGAAAATAGATATACAAGCTCAGAATTAGGTCAGGGTTAGAGCTTGAGTCTTACTACTCCCAGAAAAAAAATAAAATAAAAATAAAGATAAAGTATATAGTGTTTTGTTGTTGTTGTTGGGTTTTTTGGGTTTTTTTGAGCCGGATTCTCACTCTGGCCCAAGCCGGAGAACAGTGTCAGGATCAAGGCCACTGCAGCCTGATCTGCTGGGCACAGGCAATTCTTCTGCCACAGCCTTCCAAGTAGCTGGCATTATAGGAGTGCCCTATCATGCCCAGCTAATTTTTTTGACTTATTATACAGAAAAAGTCTCACCAAATTGTCCTGGCTGATCTCAAACCCCTGGGCTCAAGCAGTCCTCCCACCTTGGCCTCCCAAAGTATTGGAATACAGGTGTGAGCCACTGTGCCCAGCCTAATTTTTTACTTTTCTTAATTTTCTTGTCTGTTTTATAAGGAAGAATCTCTGTAATAAATTGGGCTTTTTTGAATTGCAGAATCACAGAGTGATAACTATTGTGTGACAGAGATTTGGTGATTATTTTACATGTTCACCTCTTAATATATGTGGAGATAGAAAGAGTTCTAGTTAGGAAAAGTCACTTTATGCCACCAGCTAGGAAGCATCAAGCATATCAATAGATATCTTCTCATTTCCAGTCCAATGCTACTTACTAAACAACCCTATCTCCTTTATCAAGACCTATTACTGGACCTGTTATGCAAAGACCTCATGACAGCTGAAGACAAATCTATCAAAGCATTTTCTTTCACTCCACAATCTCTAACCATCTTTGATGAAAAAATAGAAATGATGATCGGAAGCTGGAAATGTATCATTTAGGTCTGTATCTCTTTCACTGTTTTTGTTCAAATTAACAAAAGTAACAAAGTAACAGATCAAAACATACAATGGCTCAAATGCTGTAGAAATACATGTCTCTCTACTTAACAGCTCAAGGTGTTTACTTCTTTTCATTAGCAGTTGAAGATGGAGGGCAAGGTGCTGGAGAAGGGAGTCCAGGAGAGGTTCCGGTCTGTGACAAACTTCAGGCTAACAGCAGCTCTGCCATTTTTAACACAGAACTTCCAAGGTCACTGTAGATCTTTTATCCCACCCTTCACTCCTCCTTCAACCAGATGGGACAGGCACATAGGAGGTCATTATGGGCAACGCTTACAAGTGGAACTCATCACTTCTTTCTGATCCCATTCCCTAAAACTCAGTCGCGTAGCCAAATCTGCAAGGGAAGCCGGGAAATATAGTCTGAGTGTGTGTCCCAAAAGATGAGGAAATGGATTTTGGTGTACATTTATTATACTCCCGTAGGGCTTTCAAAGGTTTTTTTTTGGAAATGAGAATGTTTTCATTTGGGTTCTTGTAATGATTTGCTTCTCTGAATGTTTGTGGGTTTCTTTGCATGTGTGTGACTTAGTCTGCTCATGGGTACCTTTTTTAATATGTATTTGAATCTTTTTCAGGATAATATGCTTCTCTTAGCATGTGTGTACTACTTTTTCTATATTTGTCTTGACATGTGAATGCAGCTCATTTTGATATGCTTTTTGCTATTCGGAAAATGGGCTTTTGTTAAATACAGGAAGCTGTAGGGGTTAAATGATTGTTAAACAGTAACTGAATCTGTGATAATATCTAACCAGCATTTGTGGACTGTTGAAGGATTTCTCAGATTGTTTTCCTACATTTGTTGAATTTTAAACATTACAAAACCTGTCTTTTGCTAATAAGAACTTAACAGCTCAGCTCATTTGCATAGTGAAACTAAATATGCAATTAATTTGCACATTTTAAAATGTTTTTTAAAAAAACATTTTCCTTACACACTGGGGGAGCTGTCAGTTGCCCAAATAAGAAACTTTAACTCAGAGACAACCTGAATAGCCCATGGATATACAAATAGGACTAATTGGTATTTGGTTTATAGCTACATGCTGACAACGATTAAGTTAATTATAAGGTGCATGGTGTTAAATTACTCTTTTTCATACATTTTCTGAAACAGCAAGAACTTCAGAGAGGTTCTGGTTCAAAGTCTAGTTATTCTAAGCAAAATTTGAAATAATTTCCAGAATTAAACAGTTAACACATTTCAGTACAATTAATGTAATATTCAGAAAAACATTATGGATTTATAAGAAAGAAATCTAGTAAATATATCTTCAGTTAGAAAAACACTAACATAGTTTCTAAATGCTTTTGCAATGTTTTGGTCCCGTAACACTGAGATGTCAATAATAAGTTCTAAGGCAATATTTTGAGAAAAGACAAGAGAACATTTGTTCTAGAAGAAACAGAACCAGTATCTACTGACCATAGGCCATATAGGAAAGAAATAGGAGTTGATGCCAAGGACCTTTCATTCTTTCAAAGGAAGCTGGAGCAAAAAAACAGATAGTTGTAGAAGCAGATTGTGTGTAAATTAAAACATTGTGTTACAATGTAGATAAAGTTGTCCTTTGAGCTCTAGAGAGTAAGACTGAATACCATCAAAACTCTTGTTAACTTTCAAACTTTAAGAGGTTCTTTCCCAAGTCATTAATGAGTCCATTCCAAATGTTCTATCATTTGGATTTATTGAAACCACATGTGAATTCAAATCTATTCAAACTACTGAAATTTACCAGAAGCAGAAGAGGTGTTTCTCTAATATTTTTTAGGATGAAATGTTTTTCAGTAATTGGGTTGCTAGCTTTACTATGTAGTAACTTCCTTCCAGCAGACACCCAGAAGATCCAGGACACGCCTTCTGTATTGTATAAATGTCTAAATATCAAGACTTTTGTTATGTACATGCTTAATATGAATAAGTAGCATTACTGATATCTGAGTTACAGCATGAGTGAAAGGAACTGTAAGACAGTCTTCTAGAAAGATTCAAAGAATTTATAACCTTCATAGTCTTTTCTTGACTTCTAACATTTTTTTTTTAGATCCCAAGTGATTATTTACAGTGTTTGATGGCAAAAAAATTCAAAATTTTGGCCAGGCTCGGTGGTTCAGCCTGTACTCCCAGCACTTTGGGAGGCCAAGGTGAGTGGATTGCCTGAGCCCACAGATTTGAGACCAGCCCAGGCAGCTTGGTGAGACCTCATCTCTACAATAAATCAAAAATTAGCCGGGCATGGTAGCGTGTGCCTGTAGTTCTGGCTACTTGGAAGGCTGAGGTGAAAGGATTGCTGGAGCCCAGCAGGTTGATGCTGGAGGGGCCTTGAGTGTACCACGGCCCCTCCAGCCTGGGCGACAGAGTGAGACTCCTCAAAAAAAAAAAAAAAAAAAAAAAGAAATTCAAAATTTTAAAGAAAGACATGTAAAAGGATTAAGCCATATATGAAAGAAAATCTCCAGTTTCTGTAACCTTCAGCCCTTACCTTCTTTTTTCCATCAGTACCTGCTACCTCTTCCTTTCCCCTTCCCACTTTTCCACTCTTGAACCTTGACCAACCAACACAGTGCTTGCAAATAACAGCTCTGATGAAAAGTATCCTGGCAGCTATCAAGATGGAATTGTACAAATGATATTGAACAAGAGGCAGGAAAAGAACAATAATCTCCAGCTGTTGTATCCACCATTTTCAGGGCAGTTAGAGACAAAAAGCTGCTGAGTCAAATCACAAGGACCTGACCTGCTCCCTTCTCTTCACCCTATAAAACTCAATTTTGCTTTAACTTGAAGAATTACTTGGTTTCTAGGTTTTCTCTCATGCACGTTGACTGAATACAACTTTAACCTCTCTTTGGGCACTTACGTCACCATTATTATTATTTTTAGGCAGATGGGCAGGCTGGAAGAAGATTGGGAGTATTTTTCTTTTTCTTTGTTTTCTTTTTCTTTGACCCTTGCCCCTCTTTATTTAACCCCTGTGCCCTTTCATCGTGTGTGCTTACCACTATTACTTTATAAGCCAACTTTAAATTCATGTGTACTTGTGATGATCAAATCCTGAATGTTGAAACTATCAAGGTGTGATTTACCTACATAAGAGTGGTAAAATACCATAAGGTCATGAGAATTTGTTTATTGTTTCTTCAATGCTACTTGAACATTCATTACTTTATTAAGAAACTTGCAAGACTTCAAATATGCCACCAGAAAAACAAATCTAGATCAATGAACACACATATTCTCAAAAACACAAACATGTACACATGCACATAAACAAAGACTTAATGCATATATTTTTATGTCATGAGTAAAACAAATAAAATGTCACCCATTTCTCATAAATAGATTTGTATAGAATCCATGTGGGAAAATGCAAAACTAAACTTAAGCAGCAACAAAATTTTAGCACTTCTTTTGCTGCCTGTAGAATCAAAAAGAAGCAAGAGTCAAGGGAAAAATACTTGCAAACGTGTGTTTTGCACAAATAAATTTCTATCCCTAAAGCAGATTGATTACTGGAAATGTGTCCTATCATTTTAGACTTTTTGATTTGAACCAATTTGGGAATACTTAGAGATATTCATCGGTAGTTACCAAATGAAACATTTTAATTGATACTTAGCTTCTATTCTAAAAGGTATGAACAAACCAAAAGCCAAAGACTCACAGTGACTCACTAATGCCAACTCTGAATCACACAGAGATAATGATTTACAACTGTTAGTATTTTATATACTTCGAGTTTTCCACAGACATGCCTTGCTCTTTGGAGCACAACAGAAATGACAGATTATATTCATCCCCTTTGAAGACTGGGATCACTGGAAAGGAAGAGATATTGAGTGGCTTGCCCAAGTTACCCTCAGGGTCTGTAGGGGAATCACTCCTAGAAGCCATATTTTTCTGACAATGCTGGAGATATAAGATTCAGTTTTCATAACTGAAAATACAGTATGAAAACAGTCTGAACAACAAATGCATTATTCTTAAACATTGTGTAACTTCTTGACTATCAAGGTTCTGATATTTAAGTTCATTAAAGATATGAGAATACAAAAATTTACAAGCCGGGCTCGGTGGCTCAGCCTGTAATCCCCCGCTTTGGGAGGATGAGGTGAGTGGATTGCCTGAGCCCGCGGGTTCGAGACCCGCTTGGGCAACTTGGTGAGACCTCATCTCTACAATAAATAAAAAAGTCAGCCGGGCTCGGGCTCGGTGGCTCAGCCTATAATCCCGTGCCTTGGGAGGCTGAGGTGAGTGGATTGCCTGAGCCCGCGGGTTCAAGACCTGCCCGGGCAACTTGGCGAGACCTCATCTCTACAATAAATCAAAAAATTAGCCGGGTGTGGTGGCGTGCACCTGTAGTTCCAGCTACTAAGAAGGCTGAGGCGGGAGGATCACTGGAGCCCAGCAGGTCAAGGCTGTGGTGGCCAGGAGCGTGCCACTGCACTCCAGCCTGGGTGACAGAGTAAGACTCCAAAAAAAAAAAAATTTATGGTCTGCCAAGAAAACAGCCATGTTGGATATTCACCCAATAAAATTGCCTATGTTTGGCAAGTTATTGAGAGGAAATATTCCCTAAAGCTAACATTAGCTTAGCAACCTATTTGCTTGTATTATGGAGAATATGGTCTGATGAAATGTTCTACTGTTAGTATAGATGAAAATCATATGAGTATGGTCAATTTCCTTTTTATATTCAGACACTGACATCTCGTTGCAGTGCACCATGGAGAGCCACTAGTAGAAGAGTCCTCATTTGGCGGTGTGCTTAGATGACATGCTCGTCAAGAGTATATGTGAGTTAGAACACCTGGTAACCCCGAGTAGATTCTAAAGCATCCCTCTAAGGCATACTTATGTCTCAGAACAAATAACTTTGGGCTTCAGTTCCCTGGAATGCATTCCTTGGGTGACTGAATCATTCCTACTGCAACTTGCTTAAGGAGATTACCTAAAATTTCCATGGTGGTAGAGGTGGCAAAGATTTAAGAAAGGATCACAATTAATATTTAAATTTTGCTTATACAACATTTATACTTGATTTCTCTGTAACATATATTAGCCTAGCTTTTGGTATCTTTTAGAAATACTCCACTGGAAGATGTACAGTGAATTAAATAATAAGGTCCTCAAATTGCTTATATTTATCAATACAGGAAGATCTTTTTGTTTCTATTTCTCCATGTTCTAATTATAAGCATATTATAAGCAGAAACTTTAAACTGGTATTAGATTACTAGACAGATAGAACATAATATTTGCATGGGTCCTTAAAAATGAACAAAGGACTTCATTTTATGAATTTAAAAAATCGTATCAGTGATTATGAAAAGACACATTTAGGAAGCCTAGATTCTAGTTTAAGCCTGGCTAGAACTTCCTGGCGCAGATTTCACTCAAGTGTACAATTAATGAACAGGACTTGCATGACTTGTAGGAAGAAGAGCATAGACATCCTTGGAGATTTTGAACATCTAGGGTTTCTCATTGTTTATGTATTTTCTAGATATACTGGGGGTGGGGGATTAATAATTTTCCCATATCTATTCCTCTTTCTATCAGTATGAGCAAATGGGTGTACAAAACTGAGTTCCCCACCCTTCCATATTAGTCAGGAGAGCACACATTAAAAGCTAATATATCTCTTTTATGATTCAGGCAGACTCATTGGGGTAGGGCAGGAAAAAAAATCAAATGCTTCTCCATAAACTAATTGGGGTTTATTGACTCAAAGAGCAGACAGGCTCTTTGCTAATTGAAAAAAAAATCCCTTTCTTTGTATGGATTTAGACTGTGGATGACAGATAAGTTAACTACTATCCTTGATAGATGTGCTTCCTTTGATAGTTTCACTTATTAAAGGAGAGAGCTGCCCAGGATCACACAGGTGAGAATGTTGATCAGAAATGCTAACTGTGCTTTTGCTTCCTTCATCTAGGGGGCAGATACTCATAGTCAAACTTTAGCATTGAGTAGTGATGAATATCATTGTCATGTGGGCAGACCTGAGGAAGATATGTGAGCTTGTGTGTTTCTGATGTGGGACAATGTATACAGATAGAAAATAAAAATAACAAACACATACTGTGTTTATTACATGATAGGATCTGTAAGCACTTGTATATAATACTATCTAATCTTCACAACCATCTCATGGTGAAGGTATTGTTACTATATTCATTTCACAGATGAAGACATGTGTCATTGAGAGGTTAAATAAATTGCAGGTGGCCACAGGGTGGAAAAAACAGAATATTTATTTCAGCAGTTTAGAGCCCGAGTATTTTGGAGCCGAGTACCTACTTTGCAGAGTTGAATTTAGTTTGTTTAGCTTCGTTTTGCTTTGTTGAAAATAAAATGAGATGATACAGGTGATAAGTTAAATAAATGGCAGTGAACTGGAAACACTTGAGAGACCATTTTGTTGTTCTTCACTGGTCGTTATTGATATGCTTACTTTAATCTAAACACATAAATTTCCTGCTTTGAACCAAGGTTATTTTGGATGTAAGAAATAGAATATTGCCTTAGCCTATCCACAATAAAATCAATTATTTGGAGTGGTATAAGGTTATCTCACAGAGCCCACGATGGGCCAGGCTTCATAAGAGACAGAATAGAAGCCAAAAAGCTCCAGGAATAAAGTTAGACCTTTTCTTTCTTCAATGTTTCCCTGCTGTCTGCTTTGCCTCTCTCTCTGAAGCAAGCTTTGTATTAAGTATTACACAACTGGCTTAATGTGTACCAGGTCCTTCCATCAGATGATCACAAGGCTGAACAATGCCTTTTATATTTAATTTAAAATGTCCAGGAGAGATCATTTGATTGGCCTAACTTGGTGTAGGTATTATCCCCTGGTTCATCAAATATGGTGGGTGGGGAGGTGGGAATTGGGCAGTGCGTAGGGTCATGTTGGAGAAAATTGATACAGAGAGAGCATCTCCATTCACAGAGAGGTAAGAAACATGGGATAGGTCATGGACTGAGCAAGTCTTGCGAACAACAGCAATGCAATCCATAAATGATTTCTGAAATAAATCTTCCTTTTTCTTTATACACATGCATACATATATGCTAATGGTGAGCAGAGTGGAGTCAACTCCATTAAAGTAGCTGATTTTTTTCTCTTAAGTACCTGCGAGGTGATTGTCCGGACATTGACTCTTTTTCCCTATATCTGGCTTCTTTCTGCCCCTCCCTTACAGCCTTTGGCCTAGGCTGGTCTCTGCAGGATGTGCATATTCCCAGGAATGAGTCAGGGGTGCTGAGCTGGGAACAATGGAGGCGGCCCCCTTACTGTCATTGTAAACACTATGTAGCATTGAATCATTAACTTGCTTGATTATAAAACTGCTTGCTGTACTGTCCCAAGTTGCAGACTCTTTCTTCACCAACCGGAGGCCATCAGTGCCTCCTATAAATTCCAATAAACCAATGCCTTTCCCCACTGGACCTCCAGGTGACTTCTTTGGAAAGGATAAAGAACCTTATGTACAAGCCCACTCAGATTTGGGATTGCCACGTTGCACTCCATGACTAGAGATGCTCATTAGACAACTATTAACATAGACTCGACTTATAATTTTGCATTTAAAATTGTAACAGCTGCCTGTGGTAGATTAAATTTTTACTCAGCAAATATTCCTCTTAATCTCCATGGGAGAAACCTATTTTTCCATCCCCTTGATGTTGGGCTTGCCCTGGTGACTTGTTTTGCAATGGGATGTTAGCAAATAACTCGTGAGCAGGAACTTGAGAGGTGCTTGCGTGGGTGGGCCTGCTCACCTGTGCTCCTGCCTGTGACAGTGAGAAGCTCATGCTTTGGGCACCCACTGGTTCAAGGAGGTGAAAGACATGTAGAAAAGATGTAGGCTTGTTCCACACCTTGAATCCAGCCCAGAGAAGCCCAGCTAAACTTGACTAGATCCCAGGGATGCTATAGACATGTGGGCAAAAAATAAATGCTTGTTACTGAATGTTACTGAAATTTTGTGTGGTTTGTTATTTAGCAAAATGTGCTACACAACCTGCTTACCATGTATAAGGCATATCATTTCATTTACTGTACCTCGCATTATAAAACTTAAGTTCATTGCCCAGATTTTACCATATTACATCTATTATGTTGAAAAAAAAATGTTTTTTTTGAGAAAGCAGGATTTATTGAAAGAATAGAAAAGCTCCCACAGTGGGAGGGGATCTGAAGGGGTTGCCCCTATTATGTTGAATTTTAATTTATGTTTTATAAAAACTGAATGCAAGCCAGGCACAGTGGTTTATGCCTATAATCCCAACACTTTGGGAGGTCAAGGAGGGAGGATTACTTGAGCCCAGGAGTTTGAGACCAGCCTACGTAACATAGCAAGACTGCATCTCTACAAAAAGTAGAAAAATGAATTGAGACCTCATCTCTACAAAAAAAAAGAAAAAGAAAAAAGGCAAAAAATTAGCATGGCATGGTGGCACATGTCTGTAGTGCCAGGACAGAGGAGACTGAGGTTGAAGGATCACTTGAACACAGGAGGTCGAGGCCATGGTGAACCATGATCGTGCCACCGTACTCCAGTGACAGAGTAAGACCTCTACTCAAAAAATAAAAATAAAACTGAATGCATTCAGCATATCTGTATTATATATGTTATGATATACAGTGCCACTCTTTTTTTTTTTCTTTTTAGATTGTCTAATTCTTATTGACTGTAGGAACTGGGATTTACCATATTGACAGCTAAATAAGAATTCAACTCTAATTCAGAAATTTTTTTAATTTTAATTTTAATTTTTTATTTTTTGAGTCAGAGTCTCACTCTGTCACCCAGGCTGAGATGTAGTGGCACGATCACCCCTCACTGCACCCTCGAACTCCTGGGCTCTGGCAATCCTTCCACCTCAGCCTCCTGAGTAGCTGGGACTATAGGCATGTACCACCATGCCTGGCTTATTTTTTATTTTTGTACAGATGGGTTCTTGCTATGTTGCCCAGGCTGGTCTCAAAGTCCTGGGTTTGAGCAATCCTCCCACCTCACCCTCCTAAATGCTGGGATTACAGGCGTGAGCCACTGCACCTGGCCCAATTCGTAATTCTTAAGATATATTTGTTCACATTGACTTTAAACACTGAACATTTTTCCAATGAGGATAAGAGTTGTAAATACTGCCAAAGAATAGAAGTATAATAGAGGAACATAAGCCCTTTCTTTGACTCTTTCTCTACTTCTTGTTTCTCAGTTCATGACTTCCTTCAGTGGTTAACTTGGACCTCTACAGTAGCTGACGATGTATTGATCCCCAATGGCAGAACAACTGATCCACCAATCGACTTTATAAATAATTTTTTAAATGCCTTTTTGAGGAAACAACTCCCAGAACTCATTGAATTAAAAAATAATTTCATGGAAAGATTTTACATGTACAAGTTCCATCTCTAACTGCTTTAGTGTAACTAAGTCATTTTAGGCATACAGAATTTTTGCCTAACCGATTTGCAGCACTGTCTAGGTTGGCTAGGTCATTACAATATAATTTGGTCCAGAAATGTTTTAGCATTTAAGCAAGGAGAGTAATAATAACAGTTAATGATTTTTCACAAAGATGTGCTTCTCCAACAGGCCTTCAAGTGACCACATTGAGTTTTCACTATACATTAAGTAAATTCTCTTGAACAGGATGTTTGGAAATCTTTGAACAAAATAATTTGAATTGTGTATTCAGGAACAAAAATGGATTGCCTCCATAAGAAAAAGAATCCTCATTTTTGTTTTTTAAGCTTAAGGCGGATGAGCATATTAAAAAGTCAATGCAGAAAAAACCAGCAAAAATGCTTTATAATAAGTATTATTGATAGTGTACACAATCTGTTCTAAATGTATTAAAGGGAAATGATGTTTTCATTTATTTCATGTATGTGTCCACCCAACCACGCATAAAGCTATGCAGATGCATATGTCTGAGAGATTGATTTTTTTTTTTTTTGAGTTGGAGTCTTACTCCTTCACCCTGGCTAGAGTGCAGTGGCATGCATGCTCACGGCCACCCCAGTGTCGACCTTCTGGTCTCTAGCAATCCTTCTGCCTCAGTCTTCTGAGTAGACACAACTACAGATGCGTGCTACCATGCTCAGCTTTTTTTTTTTTTTTTAAATTGTAGAGATGAGATCTTGCAAAGTAGCCCGGGCTGGTCTCGAACATGCAGGCTCAGGCAATCCACTCACCTCAGCCACCCAAAGTGCTAGGATTATAGGCTGAGCCACCGAACCCGGCCAAGAGAGCAATTCTTTACATCTGTGTCTTTCCAACAATATCTGATCATTAGGGAGCTACACTCTCTTGTAGTTTCTGGGGAAAGAATGACAGAACTCAAGCCAGGAATCAATTAAACTTAGGAGACTGTTCCATATCTTTGTTTTCTGGGAAGGGAACAGGTGTTTAATAATTTACATAAATTATGCAAAATCTAGACCATTTATAGTAACTAGACACTTAGCAACAGACATGAATGAAGAGGTGAATGGGCTGATGATATTTGGCATTATCACAGTGCCCACTAGCACTGCTATTGTTATGGGCCTGTAGCATTTTCATTGTAAACATTGTTTTTCAGGAATTTATATTTCCGTCCTAAAATCTACCTTAGTCTTTTGTTTTTTTAAAGACTGTAGTATACATGTCTCTTGCCCAGTAATGCATCTTATTTGTAAACTACGTATTGTGTGTGTGTGTAGGAAATCATTTGAATTATATTTAAGTTACTGGAGCAAGATAGCAATGGAATTTGAATTTAAATTCTTTTCTTTTGCTGAAACTCAGCAATGACTCCAACTGAAGAGTGTGCTTTTAAGATCACTTAAAATCTGCACTGTGAATTTGAATATTTGTATGATACTCTATGAACTGAGTTGGAGACTTTTTTTTTTTTTTTTTGAGTTGGAGTCTCACTCTGTCGCCCAAACTGGAGTGCAGTGGCCGCTCCCGGCCACCGCAGCCTCGACCTGCTGGGCTCCAGCAATCCTTCTGCCTCAGCCTTCCAAGTAGCTGGAACTACAGGTGCATGCTACCATGCCCGGCTAATGTTTGAATTATTGTAGAGATGAGGTCTCGCCAAGTTGCCCAGGTGGGTCTCGAGCCCGCGGGCTCATGCAATCCACTCACCTCAGCTTCCCAAAGTGCGGGATTACAGGCTGAGCCACCAAGCCTGGCTTTTTTTTTTGTTTTAAGTTGGGTGAGTCTGGATCTGATTTACCCTCCCACTAAGTCTTTGTTTCAAGACAGGAATATGGTATCTAAAACCGTAAAGTTAATCATTTTAATCAATGAGTCCTTTGTTTTTGGGGGTGAGAATTTTCCATGTGCTTTGTCATATGCTAGGTTCACTAGGGAATAAAAAGAATAAAACATGGTATCTGCCTAAAATAAACAATCACCTTATTTGGGAAACAAAACACAGACACTTCTAACAATAAATGAAAGTGACAATATATGTAACTACATTTTATGCTGGTACAATGGAATGTTGAATTATTTATCATAGTGAAATGCACTATTTCTTTTTTTGTTTAAGAATCGTTTATTATGCAAAATGTTAACTTTTATAAAAAGCTTAATATACAATGCATTGTTACAGAAAGTCTTTTTGTGTGTGTGTGTGAGACCTTGTCTCTACCATAAATAAAAAAATCAGCTGGGCATGCACTATTTCAATATAATTTTTCCTCCTTTCTTCCTTCTAAATAACTTTCAATTAGCTGGCCAATATACAGACTTTTAAAGCTTAACCTCACAAATAATATATGCAGCTGAATTCTCACCAGATATGTGGGTGGCTTCAAAATCCTTGGGTAAGTAAGCCCTTGTGGATAAGACACTTTTGTTCCCTGATATGATACCCAAGAGATTTAAAATTCCTTCAATGCCCGTTTTAGACAAGTTAAATATATCCTTTGTCCTGGGAACTCTGAGCTCATTTGGCAGAGCTAAAACTCGAGATAAATTCAACTCTCCACCTACTCTGTACCTGTGCTCATGCAGCTAAACCTAGTTGAAGGGAAACACACAACCATGATGACTAGTCTCATTATAAATTCATGGCTGTAAAGCTCAAGAGAATACTTACTGCAGTTAGTCGTCACACGATACATCCCGAATCTCTTCACTTTCCCACTCTGATGACTATTTCTCATTTCTCCTTTTCCGGGTTCAAGGCCTCCTCCCTCATTTCACTCTCAGCTGAGGATCTTGCTTCCTTCTTCATTGAGAAAATAAAGCATTCAGATGATAATTACCGCCCACCACAGCCAACCTTCTGCACTGTGTCTGCGCTCACATGTGCTGCTTTCCTACATGGTTTTGTAAATAAATAGCATTATGTCTACTTAGACTAATCCCTCCTGTGTATACCATATTCATGTATACTAGATTCAGGCCCCACAAACCTACTTAAAGAATTCACTCCAGCGATTCTCTTTTCTAGCTCCTACATCACCATATATCTTGAGAGAATAAGTAGGTATTGACTGAAATGTCATCTGGATGTCCACATATAGGCATTTTTATAACCTGCATATATCATGTTCCCTAAAAATGGAAAGACTGGCTGATGTCAGTACGGGCTCCTGTCACATTTTATTTTTCCCCATTTTTTTTAAAGTTGGGGTCTCACTCTGTCACCCAGGCTGGAGTGCAGTGGCACACTCATGGCCACCATAGTCTCAATCTGCTGGGCTCAGGCGATCCTTCTGCCTCAGCCTTCCAAGTGTCTGGGACTACAGGTGTGTGCCCAGCTAACTTTTTTATTTATTGTAGAGATGAAGTCTTGCCAAGTTGCCCACGCTGGTCTCGAACCTGTGGGCTCAGGCAGTCCTCTCGGTTTGGCCTCTCAAAGTGCTGGGATTATAGATATGAGCCACCGCACCTGGCCTACATCACCATATTTTATATAACTCCAATGAAAACTGCATTTGGGAGATACACATAAAATTATTTTTGGTCAGGTGCAGTGGCTCATGCCTGTAATCCCAGCACTTTGGGAGGCCGAGACAAGAGGATTGCCTGAGCCCATGGGTTCGGGACCAGCCTGGGCAACTTGGCAAAACCTCGTCTCTACAATAAATCAAAAAATTAGCTGGGCATGGTGGTCCATAGTGCCAGCTACTTGGAAGGCTGAGACGGAAAGGTCATCTGAGCCTAACAGCTCATGACTATGGTGGCTGTGAGTGTGCCTCTGCATTCCAGCCTGGGTGACAGACTGAGAATCTGACTCAAAAGAAAAAACTATTTCTGTTGTAAAAAAATCCAAAACCAGCCAGGCTCGGTGGCTTAGCCTGTAATCCCAGCACTTTGGGAGGCTGAGGTGAGTGGATTGCATGAGCCCGTGGGTTTGAGACCCGCCTGGGCAACTTGGCAAGACCTCATCTCTACAATAAATCAAAAATTAGCCGGGTGTGGTAGTGTGCGCCTGTAGTTCCAGCTACTTGGAAGGCTGAGGCAGAAGGATCGCCAGAGCCCAGCAGGTCGAGGCTGCAGTGGCCGGGAGTGGCCACTGCA
>CAUYQG010193931.1:0-18522 GCA_963574415.1 Tarsius wallacei
TACTCACTGTAACTCTTGTTGAAAATAATTCATATTTAAGTGGACCTGTCCATTTCGAACCTGTGTTGTTGAAGGATCAACTGTATTATCATTTGAAACATTATTAATATTATTTTTTTTGATCCTTTTTTTTTTTTTTGATTTTGAGTCCCAATCGATAGCCCAGAATTGAGTGCAGTGGCCGCACCCCGCCACCCCAGCCACGACCCACAGGGCGCCGGCGATACATCCACCACAGCCGTACAAGTAGCTGGAACTGCAGGCGCGCGCTACCACACCCGGCCAATTTTTTTTTTTTTTTTTATTGTGGAGATGAGGTCTCGCCAAGTTGCCCAGGCAGGTCTCGAACCCACCGGCTCAGGCAATCCACTCACCTCAGCCTCCCAAGGCGCGGGATTACAGGCTGAGCCACCGAGCCGGGCCTCTTCTCCATTTCTATGGTGCCAGCCCAGTCCCCAAGATTTATACGATTGCTTTATTTCCATTCTTACTCACCTCCAGTTTGTCCTCCACCTTGCTGCTGCAGTGACCCCAAATCTGACTTCTGACCCAGATGACACACTGTTCACACATTGATGCATTAATTCCATTCCAAATATGGAAAAATAACATAGGCTGTGTGTGTGTGTGAACACATATATACATACAACAAGATAAAGGAGAGGAGATGGCCCTGGTGTAGGGGCTGTAGCCAAGACGAGGGTCCCAGCAGCAGTGACAGGCAAACTATTGAAGTCCCTTGGGCAATGAAACAGAATTTTATAAGAACATAGCAAATGCAAGGAAACAATCCCATGGAGGCCATGATGCCATGTCTATCAAGTCAAAATCTTCTGACAGTCATAAATGTAAGTAAAAAAGAGAATATGCCCTAACATCAGGAACACTAACAGCCATGCTAAGTGACCCAGTGCAGTTGTGGAAAATGAAACCATCAGAGTCAATTTTAGAACTATCCCTTCACATCTGCTATTCAATGTACTTATTTCATCTGCAAAGTTTGCTATACTAACAGCTCCACTGAGAATGCCAAATTCTCCGTTGCACCTGAACTTACATCAGAATTGCTGATGGCTGTGAACTTTCTAGAATGTGAAATAAAATAACATGTAAGAAAAATGCCAATTTTTTAAGCATTTCATTTCCATAGTTAGAAATTCTTTCATATATTTCCTATTGCCTGTATGTAGTTGAGAACTGTGAAGTTTATGGAAAAGCAGATTACTGTCAGAGTTCAAATTTGTTGACTGTATTAACAATTTAAAGATATTTTCACAAGCTAAAAAATTAACAAATATGCTTATTTGTAGGTGGTTATGCCTTATCCTTTGGATAAGACCTTTTGAATTATGGCTGTAATCACAAAGTAAATGCTGAGATTTAAGTTTAAACATATATATATATATATATATATATATATATATATATAACATTGGAACCACCTATTGACATGTTTTAGTAATTTTTAAAATAAACTTGTTCTGAATGTATTAGAGTTTTAGCTATCATTGCTTACATTATACAAATATTTCTGTATGAATATGTTTTAACCTCCTTAAGACATTTATTTTTAAGGCATTCAAGTACATAAGGACTGATCATTCCAAAGTGTCATTTGATAAAAATAAAAAGGGATGATCAAGACACACAAATATTGAGAAGAGTGTTATTATCATTTATTTTCAACATTGTTCTGAATATCCTCAACAGCATGGGAAATAAATAACTAAGTAAATAATCTTCAAAAATAGGAATAAGACTCTCATTATTTGAAAATAGTATGCTTATGTATATAAGAAATTCAAGAGATTATATAAAAGTTGTTAGAATTAAAAATGAGTTTAGGAGATTCAAAAACTTACTACAATTGTTAAAGCTGTATAAAGAACATATAGAGATTTATCACACAATTCTATATTTTGTACATTTAAAAATTTCCATAATAAAATTTTGAGAAAAATAAACTTAGTAAAATTTATATATTAAGGCTAATATACAATAATCATTTAAACATGTATATACTAGTGACACCAAAAATAAAATTTTTAAATGTGGGGCCAGGCACAGTGGCTCATACCTATAATCCCAATAATTTAGGAGACCGAGATGGGAGGACTGCTTGAGCCCAGGAGTTTGAAACCAGCCTGGGCAATACAGTGAGAACTCATTCCTACAAAAAATCAAAAAATTAGCTGGGTGTCGTGGTGCACACCTGTACTTTCAACTGCTTTGGAGGCTGAGGCAGAAGGATCACCTGACCCCAGAAGGCCAAGGCTGCACTGAGTTGTGATCATGCCACTGCACTCCAGCCTGGGTGACAGAGTAAGACCCAACTTTTTTTTAAAAAGTAACATTTACAATAACAGCAAAATATATCAAATTACTACAAATAAATATTAGCAAATACAAAATCTCTAAGCACAAAACTATAAAATAATATTGAGAAAAATAAAATCTAAGTGTTTGTAGGATAAATAATTCATCCTCATGGATTACAGGGTCAGTATTATAAAGATGCTAGTTCTTCCAAAGTTATCTATAAATCCAGTGTGATTCCAATCTTCCAACAGCTTTTGTGTGTGTATATATTGACAAACTGACTCTAAATGTAGTATTAAACTTACATTTGGAGTACAAAAGATCAAGAATCACCAAGATAATCTTAGGGAAGAAAAAGTGAAGACAACAGCTTCTACAAGGTATCAGTGATTATCATAAGGCTCTAGCAATTCAGATGGTGTGTTGATGGCACACAATAGACAAACAGACCAATGAAAGAGAATAGAGAACACAGAAATTGGCCTTTGTATGTATAGACATTGATTTATATTAAAGGTGCCACTGCAAAGCAGTGAAAAAAAGAATAGTATTTCAATAATGTTAGATTAACTGAATATTCACAAAGAGGAAATGATCTCTACATCATATTATAGACAAAAATTTATTCCAAATGGCTTGTAGATGTTTATGTACGAGGCAAATAATAGAAACAAAAATGATGATAAAAATAATGTAGAATAGTATCTTTATAAACTTAGGAAAGGAAACAATCTCTTAAACAGGTAAATAAGTGAAAGGATAATGAATTATGCTATAATAAATTAAGAACATCTGTTGATAAAATATAAACCATCAAGAGTATGAAAAAACAAGTTACAATATGGAAGAAGATATTTGCAGCAATTCAACCAACAAAGAGCTCACATCCAAAATATATAAATAACTCATAAAAATCAATTAGAGAAACATATAGACAATGCAATGAAAAAGGGATATGACACTTAAACAGGCATCCACAAAAGATGGTATCCAAAGAATCAATAAATATATGTAAAGTTACCCACTTCAAATGAGGTATCACAGTACAGCTTCCAGCATGGTAAAAACTAGAAACAAGTAATAATACCATGTGGTAGCAAGCATATGAAGCTATAAAAATTCTCATATACTGCTAGTGGGAATGTAAATTGGTAAATTAACTCTGGTAAACAATTTGGCATTAGCTACTAGAGCTGAAGACATTCATATTATTTGAGCTAGCACTTCTACATATTTATCTAACAGAAATGTATGCCATGTGTACTGAGACATGTACAAGAATGATTATAGTAGCATTATCCACAATAAATCCTGACTGGAAAAATTTAAAGGTTTATTAACATTAGAATTGATAATTAAATTGCAGTATATTAATAAAATTAAACACTGAATAACAATGAAAATCAATGAACTATACCTCTCAGCAACAAAATAGAAGACTCTTACAAGCATAATGTTGAGTGAAAGAAAATAGATTCAAAAAATATAATCTATTGCTTTGATTACATAAACTTTAAAAGAAGGTAAATTACATGATGGTGTCAGAATTCATATTAGTGGTTACTTTTGTAGAAAAGATGGGGTGATGATTAGGAAAAGGCCTAAAGGGGAAATCCAGAATGCTAGCAATGATTTATTTCTTGACTTGCATGAATGTTACAGAGGTGTTTGCATTGTGATAACTGAGTTATACACGTGTGCATTATAAGCTCTTAAAATTTTTAGAAATGGAAAAGAAGAACATGATTTCATTTTTTTTATGGTTGCATAGTATTCCATGGTGCATATATACCACAGTTTCATTATCCACTAATCAGTTTATGGGAATTTAGGTTGATTTCACATCTTTTCAATTGTGAATTGTGCTATGATGAACATGTGGCTGCAGCTGTCTTTTTTACATAATGACCTCTATTCCTTTAGGTAGATACCTAGTAGTGGGATTGCTGGATCAAATGGTAGATCTACTTTTAGTTTTCTGAGAAATTTCCACACTACTTTTCATAGAGGTTGTACTAATTTACACTTCTCCAGCAGTGTATAAGTGTCCCCTTTTCTCCACATCCATGCCAGTATCTATTGTTTTTTTAATTATTTAATAATAACCATTCTGACTCGAATAAGGTGGTTTCTCATTTGCAACACAGATGGAGCAGAGATCATTATCCTAAGTGAACTGACTCAGAAATGGAAAACCAAATACCACATATTCTCACTCATATGTGGGAGCTAAATGGCCACAAAGGTGGAAATAATAGACACTGGGGACACCAATAAGAGGGATGGAAGAGGGAGGTTGGGCTTTATACTACATACAGGGCACAATGTTCACTATCTGTGGAATGGGCCACCTGTCCCAATCTCCATCACTAAACAATATGTCCATGTAATGAATACAACGTGTACCCCCTGAATCTAAAATAAATAAATATATTTTTAAAAATCAGTACCACAAATGCTAAGTATTATGTCAAATAATTTTTTAAACTATAAAACAGAAATAAAAAAAACAAAATAAGGCAGAAATAAAAAATAACAAATCGATATAAAAATAACTTCATAGATATCTCAGATTTTTAAATTTTTATTGAAGTTTGCTTTAAACACAAAGATGAGATAGGATCTAGACACCAAAAAATGATACTATGAAAATTATCTTTAATTCGATATAGATAGACAAAATGAGAAACTTCAAAAAAAGTTATAGAGGATAGAATGAAGATCTTCACTATATGTCTAGTAAGGATTCCATAAGAAAAAAATGATTAAAAAATTGTAAAGAAGTATAGTCAAAAAATTTTCTAATTTGAAGAAATATCTGAGTCCCCAGATAAATTTTAAAAAATTCCATGTTGAAGCACATGATAAGGAAGCTGCAGGATATCAAAGATTAGGAAAAAAACCTTACAAGATACCAGAGAGAAAAGAATACCAGCAAAAGAGCAACAAATAGTAGATTTCCCTTAAGCAACAGGGTATGTCAGAATCCAATCACATTTCTCAAATTTCTGGGGGGAAATAAGCCAACCTGAAGTTTTATACCCAAACTATCATAACCAACACAATAAAGACACCAAAGACATAAGCATTTCCTTCACCACAAACTTCCTGTAGACTTCACTTCTCATTTTATTTCTTATTGTTTTTGCAACACATTGTAAAGACAATTCTATCAAGTAAAGAATTCTATCAAATAAATAATTCTATCAAGTAAAGAATTCTATCAAATAAATAATTCTTTCTCCAAACCCCTTAACATGTTGCCTTCTTGTCATGTTCCTGAATTCCCCTAGATAATCACCAGTCTTGTATGAATACACATCACTTGTCTTTCTGCTCTTGTGACCAGACTGCTGAATAATGCTGAAAAAATAAAGGAAGAAAAAAATAATAAAGGAAGGGAGGGAGAGAGGCGGGCAAAAAGGAAGGAGGGAAGAAGAGAGAGAGGAGGGAATCTGCTAATTGAGCTATCAAAATTATGCACAGTTAGGAACTACAGACTGCTTAATACTGCTGTTACTTACACACAATCATCTTCACTTTACATTCCTCATGTTACTTATTCCACACTTATTATTTATCCTTGAGTCCTGCATATTACTCTTTTTTGTCAGCAAAATGCCTCTTATCTCTCAAGAAACAAACAATGTCAAGTTATCTATTTCTTAAGATCAAAATCAAAAAGAATGCAAGTGACAGTATGTATTGAAGTAATTGAAACTAATTCCTTGGTAGATCAGTGCTTATAATTTCATGTTTGCTCCATACCATCACCATCATCACATAAAAATAACTGTAACAATAAAAATGCAATTTTATCTAAAAACAAAGCTTCCACAGATATTCTCACTGTTGATAGGACAGGCTGTTATCTCTAATAAACAGAGAGTGAAAATCCCCAAATCACACAGTTATTTATATGCAGAACTGAGACTGAAACTTACGTCCTTCATTTCCTAATCTAGGCCTATGTCTACTGCTCTATATTACCAGTGTACTTAGAGACACTGATGTTTTATCCAACTGTTTCAGGACAGAATAACCCTGCAAGTAGTGTGTGGTGACTCTTGTCTGAAATCCCAGTACTCTAGGAAGCTGAGGTGGGAAGATTGCCAAAGCCTAGGAATTTGAGACCAGCCTAGGCAATATAGCAAGACACCGTGTCTACAAAAAAAGTCAAAAAATTAGCTGAACATGGTGCTTGCACCTGTAGTTCCAGCTAACTTGGGAGAATGAGGTGGAGTTCAAGGCTGCAGTTAGCCCAGATTGTGCCACTGCACTCCAGCTTGGGGACAGAGTGAGAACCCGACTCACTAAAAGTTTCCTATAAAAAGTATCCTATTAGAGAAAATATGGCTTTACTGTATTCGTCATTTTCCTTAATAAAAATATCAGTCAGAAGAAATGATACAGTAAACAGCTATTTATCAGTTGTAATGCATATTTGATTCCCCTTTTCACTCCAGTGAAATCCTTTCTCCTATTCTATATTGCTTGTTATCTTTGATGCCCACAGCCACACTTGCTCATTTACAAGAAAGCAGCTTCAAGTCTACTAGCGAAATGGAGAAACTCTTTGCTCTCAATTTCAGTCATTATTGTACTTGACCCAGCTAGCAAGAATACTTAATGTTGATACACTCTAAGCAAACATGTCATTTTTGTTGTCTCCTGCTGTAAATAAACAGAAAATTAAAACTCTTCAGGCTAGATTCTATCCCTGGATTCTTGACTCCCACTGAAATCAATGGGAACTGTATGTTCCTTTATAAAAAGAAATTTAGCTTTTTTAATTTAAATGAAATAGCAAGGGCCCTTTTAAAAAGGACTTCTTGAGCAAACTGAAAATAATTCAATCAGCTACTTTTTTTTAGTAAAAAAAAGTTTATATGAGTCATTAAATTGTTGGTCTGATCCCATTATGATAAACAACTGGCAAACCGAAGGTCGGAATGAAACAAAACACAACACAAAATTATGAGACACAAGATAGCATTGGGAGAAATGAAAGTGGTTTTGAGGTTATGTAGACCTGGTTACAAATCCCAAGTATGAAATTATTAGCTATGTACCCTTAGCCATAATCGTAATAAGAATGTAGCCATTTAATAAGTATGTTTTATGTGGTAGACTAGGGTTAAATATTTTACCAAAACTCAGAAAATCGGTACTACTATTAGCTTCATTGCTTAGCTGATAAAAATGAAGCTTAGAGAGATTAAGTTGCTGACAGTAACACTCAATGGGGTAGAGTTAGGATTCAGACCCAATGCCTATGGTCTTAACCCAAAGTTTAAAAACTAGTATTCCACGTGCCAGAATTAACCCTAAGCATGTTTCATTATCTTTGAATGATGTTTTTAAGGTGAAAACATCTCACTGAAAAACTGGATTTCTGGTTTCTGATAAATTGGAAACTCAAGCAACAGCAAGCTGATATTTGAGTGTGGCAGCAGTTGCCTGACTGGGTAGCAGCTGCCCCCCAGACAAAGCATACACTCATTGGTCCCCACAACTCCACAGTGTACTATACCCACTTGCTTTATTCACTAAAGTCACTGGACTCCTGCAGGCATCACTGGCTGTAGCTCTACACTCGCTCCAAGCAAGGAATATCATCTCTCTGAGTCTTATTGTCACCATCTTATGAAACGTGAATATCAAGATCTACTATGCATTGCTACAAGAAATAAATTCAACAATGTACATAAAGGAATACTTGAAACTTATTAAATAGTAAGTAACTGCTTCCTTAATAAAAGCATGAAAAATAAGTAAATTTTTTAACCAAGTAGTCAACTTCAGGTACCTTGCAGAGGCTACTATAGTAACAGCTGACAATTAAGTTGAAAACGTGCTGATCTCTGAAATCAACACTTTCTAAAACTAACTCATTATCAAACAAAACACCAAAAGACAAAAACTACTGCACACTTATCATGCTCTGTATGGAAAGCACATCATAATATAGTCAGTACCCTCAAAAAATTTTTAAAGTAGGAGGTAGAGGCGGAATGTAAGCAGCTATTTCTAGACAATCAACTATAGAAGTACAGAGGGTATGCATTACTTACATATGTATTTATAGCTAACATTTTCCCAGAATGTGTATACATGCAAGGCATCAGATTAAAATTAATAGTCAATCCAAGTCAAGAGGATTTAAGGGTGGGAAAAACTAAAAATGGCTAAAGTTAGGTTCCATCCACCTCTCTACAGACAAAGACTGCAATTTTGCTCAGGATGTCCTAGTAGCCAAAGCTAAATGCCCTATAACATTCACAGTCCAGTAAGATTACAAACTCACGAGTGTCTCATGAGGAAGCACAGCTTTCCTGATACTCAGATCTGAGAGAAATCTATTCTCACAATCAGACTTTTGATAATGACTCAATATTGAAGAGTTTGCATTCTTGGTTCCCAGTAGAATTCTGGATTGCTGTCAGGAGTTGGCAAACTTTTTCTGTGAAGAACCAGATAGTGAATATTTTAGTCTTTATGAGTCACACCATTTCTATTGCCACTACTCAACTCTGCCATTACACTGTGAAAGCAGTCATGGACAATATGTAAACAAATGGCATGGTTGTGTTCCAATAAACTCTTTTTAAAAAAGCAAGCGGCAGGATAGAATAGACCTATAGACTGTAGTTTACTAGTCTGTGGTCTATGTAGTCCATAACATTAAAATAATAATAATAACATTATCATTTTCAGTTACCACTTTAATGCTGGATTGACTTTAGGTGAATGTTTCACTCCCATATTGACAAAATCATGACACAATCCAAATAAACTTGCCAAAGGCTTCTTCAAAAAAAAAAAAAAAAAAAACACTGTTATCATTTTCAAAAGATATATTTTGACAGTCGTATTAGTGAAAAATAAGAGCTATTTTTCAGATTGATGGTTGCTTTATGGAACTGACTGCCTACTTTTCATAGCTTGGTGCAGAGTGTAAGAAATGAATCAAAATTCCTATTAGCATTAAGTAGTAGCACATCTTGCATCATGTAGATATGCTGGCCGTTACCTACAGCTTTATTACAAGGAGCAACTGAGATTGAGGGGCTCTTGGCTCAGGTGGCCATGCAGAGTGAGATCAGGCACGGACTGTGTCCGTTTGACACTGGAAGCCCCCAGAGCTTATACAGCTGTGATAAAATAATGCAGCTTCTAAAAAGACCTATGAGACAAATTATTAATATGTGCCCTAGAGCAGCAGAGCCTCACTGAAAGTTGTACTCACCGTTTTCCAGAAAATCTTCCAAAAGTTCTGAGAAAATCAGAAACTTTAAAAAACAAGGATTTTTGTTGTTGTTGTTTTGTTTTTATCAAGAGTAATGACTAAAAATGTCCTTCATCTCTATGGCATGCCCTCTTCTGACAAGTCAATAGTTCAGTAATTTCAGAATGCAGTAATACTCTATCTCAATTTTTTAAAAATCATCTTCTCTAGTCTTTTTGTCAAATAAAAATTCAAGAAATGCTATCTATGAAAATGATTATTTTTGATAGGCAGCATATTTGGTTCCATGCTTTTGCAATTGTGAATAGTGCTGCAATAAACATGTGTGTAATCCTGACTGTACCCCACATCTTTAAAATAAAAGAAAGTGATTATTTCAATACCACGCACTTAACACTCACCAGAGAAAAAAATTGTTGAATTTGAAACTGTATCTTCATAGAGAAGCAAATGTAATCTCAGCTCAACAAAATTACTAAAATGTACAGAGAATGAAGTAATGAATTGAGTCTGGAGAGGTTGGGAAAGGTTCCACTAAGGAGATTACATCTGAACTCAGTCTCAATGGAATTAGACATGCACCCAATAGGTAATGAGTGTAGGAATTTGTGGGCAGCAAGAGGATATGACTAGAAGTGACAGCATAGGCAAATGCATGTGGCATAAGGAGCATCGAAGGATCTAGAATGAAAAACACTTCGTTTTAGCATATGTAAGATGGGAAGAAGGAAGAGGAGAGAGGAAGCTGGAGAAGGAGGCAAGACACTACCAAGTTAAAAGAAATATTGCTATTGTGAATAGAGCTGCAACAAACATACATGTGCAGGTATCTTTTTTGTAGAATAATTTGAGTTCCTCCGGGTATATTTCCAATAGGGAAATTGCTGGGTCATATGGAAGATCATAAAGAAGGACAAATATATGGACTTCGCAGCAACTTAGATGGATTTGGAGTCGATCATACTCAGTGATTTATCACAGAAACAAACAACAGAGGTTCATATGTTCTCACTTGTAAGCGGACCTTGAACAATTATAATGCTGTAAGAAAGCAATTGGCAGTAGTAGGAAACTGTCGGGGGGGTGGGGGTGGGATTGGCAGTTGAGGGAAACTGCTAGGGGAGGGAGAGGCATACCTCATCAACAAGGGTACCTGCATGATCAGTGTTTATATGCCTAACACTGAATTGTACCCCACATCTTTATAATAAAAATTAAAAAAAAAAAAACAAATATTGAGGCAGATTAAGACCAACAGTGGGAGCCTTCATCAGTGAGTGAAGATTCTGTGGTAGACTTATCCTGGGGAAATAAATCAGACAATGATCAAGGTGTGTGCCCATATTTGGGGCGCAAGTCAGCGAGATGGACAGAAAGGACCGGCAGCAGGGGTCTACACATCACCTTGTAGTTCCACAACCCCAGGGGCACAGCTCTGAGAAGGATAAAGTTTCCTAAATCACATGAAAAGATTCCTGCAGGGTAAAGAGGAAAGTGTGTCAATGTTCTCCTGGCACTAAAGATCTTAGACTCAGCGTTGTTTAAGAAGCTACCCGGGTGCGAGTGCTCAGGCTCTCTAGACTCTTGAACCTTTACCAGGTTTTAGAGTGAGTTGCAGTAAATTGTACTTATTTTTTGCCCAGAATGAAAAAGTGAGGTGGAATGGGATTGAAAGAAAGATAAAAGTCTACCTTTATTTTCCTCACTTCCCCACTGGGTTCTGGATTCATTAGGAATTGGTCACAGTTATTGGAGCTTCCCTGGAGCTGGCTACCCTGGCTTTTGCTGCTGGCCTCCGCTGTAACACAAGCAGCCTGCAGCCCCACTCTGCATTCAGCTTTCATTCATGCTAGGAAGGCCTTCTTGCCTTCAGAAAATTCACACTGCTGCCCGATCCAAATGAGAAGAGCTGCCTTTGAAATAACATGAAGACCTTCAGATAATAATCACTCTAGCACTTGAAAACATAATGCTCATGTTTCATTGTGATCTCCTCATTGGTTTCTAGGCCTCAGACTGCCCAGGGAATGTCACAAATTCACATGCTATCTCTGAAAAATAGATGCAGCACTTGCGGTTCTGATTTACCTAAAAAGGGGTGTTTGAAAAAAAAGAAAAACAACATAGTCATGTTGCCAGACAGCTCCCTGTCACTGACACAGATGAGAAAGCTTAAACTGTAAGTTATTCCAGGAAAAGGGTTAACATTTTATATTAACAACTTGCTTCCTCTCTGATTTTTTCCAGGGAGCTTTAGAATAATTTTTACCTATTTCCTTTTTTACTAAGGAATTTGTCATCAGGCAAAGTAGTCATAAAGTAGTGGTGAGTACAGTGAAGTGTTCTAAGCAGTGTGGTATAATGGTAATTCAACAGACCATGAGAGCAGACAAAGCTGAATTTGAGACCTGCCACTGGTAGGTGGGTGGCCTGAGTGAGGCCCTCAAACTCCCTGATGCTCTTTCTTCTCACCAGAATTAGCTCTTAAGATTAGAAAGGTTATTGGCCAGGCTCGATGGCTCACACTTGCAATCCCAGCACTTAGGGAGGCTGAGGTGAGAGGATTGCTTGAGCCCAGGAATTCAAGACCAGCCTAGGCAAGTTCTTGTCTCTACAAAAAAAAATTAGAAAATTATTCAGGCATGGTGATGTGTGCCTGTAGTCTGTTACTCAGGTGGCTGAGGCTGTGGTGAGCCTTGATAGTGCCACTGCCCTCCAATCTGGGAAACAGAAAAAAAGATTCGGAAGTTTAAGTTAAATAATGTCTTGATTTAGCTCCTCCAAAAAGCAGACATCAAGAGGGTTCATCTGGGGAAATACCTATGAGGCAAAAAGGGGAAGAAGAAGAGGGAGGCTGGGAGGCCGTCAGACCACAATGAAATCTGGCCCCTGGGAGGATGAGAAGGAAAGAAGGAAGGTTAGGTAAAAGTGTCTTGATTGCTGTTCTAGAAAATTCAGAAGGTCAATGGAGCATACTCAAGCTTAAGTCACTCACCAGAATTCTCCATGTCCCAGAAACAGACCACCCCTAGCATCCCTGCCAAGTTCAGTCATCGGCTGGAAGCAACCCATGGGAAACTTGGCCTCCATGCAAACCTGGTGATGGATTTCATAGTACAATAGCTGCAGCCAGACAATTATGCTCCCTGCTGAAGGAGATTTGAGAGACATGTTCTCACAACCAATAACATATGAAAAGCACTTGGCAGCAGTAATTGGCATGAAGAAGTCATTCAGTACATTTATTTTCTCCTTAGATGTCAAACTTTTTTTTTTTAAGACCAGGTCTCACTATAATGCTCAGGTTGGTCTTGAACTCTTGGGCTCAAGTGATCCTCCCACCTTGGCCTCCCAAGTAGCTGGGATTACAGGCATGCACCACCATGCCCGGGATAGTGGCAGACATTTTGTTGAAAGCCTTCATGGTTGAAATTGACTTTGAGATCTAAGTTGATCTTTGATTTATGAAATACAGTATATAAATTGGGGACATCTCATTCAAATTTGGGAAAAAGTGATATTTTTCATAACTTTGAGGAGAGAAGATGAAAGGTTAGCACTTCCAGTGGACATCAGTTATCCATCCCTACTGGCCATCAAGAGCAGAGTTTCCAGGACAGCAGTATTATCTCAGATTTCCATGTCTGGGAGCAAAATGTTTCTTACCAGTTTACACAAGCTTACAACGTGACCTTTATGCTATTGTAATAAACTGCCACTCTTGTGGACTCTACATGTTGCTAAAACATCTCATTCCTTGATATACAGGGACATTGTCTGCTGCTTCAGGTGTTTATCCTCTAAGTTACTATGGTTTTCAGCTCAGGAGACCTCAAACTTCAGCCTCCCTTTTTTATTGAACAAGGTTTCCCTATTAAACAGGAATCTACACTTTCACACCTTTATAGCTTCCTGATCCTCACGTAAACATCTTTATGTGGCAATGTATAGCTACTGCATAATTATATACAAACTTGGTTCCAGAATTCCAGTGCAAGATTCTGACTAGCTTTGTGACCTTGGAAACATGACTTAACCTTTATGAATCTCAGTTTCCTCATACACAAAATGAGAATAATGGTACCTAACCTTGACATGTTGTCAATAGGTTCAGAGACTATGTAAAACACCTAGTATAGTGCCTAATTCATAATAGACACTTAATAAATTAAAACTAATAGTATTCTTTTTAGTCTCTTAGCCATAAAATGTGTTCTGATATGCACTATATAACCTACCCAAAAGCCATGCAACTTACCCCCCCAAAAAAATCTACAACAGTAAACTCCTAATTATTAATGCAATTATAACTGCTTAGTAAGTATATAATTATGGGTTGATATCTAGCTTAAAACAGTAAACATAAAATTAGAAAATAATAATAAATTTATAAGCTTATAAAGCTAGGAGCAGGGTTGTTCTCTGTCATAGATCCAGCCTCATACAGCACACTTATTGAATTGTATACATAAAATTAGAAGGTCTTAGCCGGGCGTGGTAGCGCACGCCTATAGTTCCGGCTACTTGGAAGGCTGAAGTGGAAGGATCACTGGAGCCCAGCAGGTCGATGCTGAGGTGACCGTGAGCATTCCACTGCACTCCAGCCTGGGCGATGGAGTGAGACTCCAACTCAAAAAAATAAGTAAAATAAAAGGTAAATGATACAAAGTATTTGCTACCAGTTGCCTCATAGCATCTTCCAGATCAAAGCATTGCTAATCTTTACAAACTAGGAGCAGAGAGTCAGCATTAGCTATTTTTGTTACATCTTCTTGAATATTTTCTTAGTTTATTTCATACTTTGATTTTGCATGCCTGAGTCCAAGTATATACTCCTTTTCAACCAAATTGACTTATTCTTTCCCCTAGGAAACAGGGTCTTCTCTGAAATGTATGGATCTTCTCCTGCCAAGAAGAGAAAAGTCTTCCTATCTTAATCGGGTCAAGGCCCCTTCTTGCTAGGCCCAGAGGTTGCTCAGCAGTAGCCGATACAGAGAATGATTCCCGCTCTGCAGCTGTCTGTTACCATGGAGACATGCTAATTAGTGGATGATGAGAAAGCAGAGGAGTTCAGGGTCTATAAAACCATAAAAAAAGAAAAAGAAATAAATGGAAAAATATGGACAAAGAGAAATGAGAGTTTCTTGTGGGGCAAATTGTAGGTAAAGAAGTCCTAGAATGATAGGATCATAATGAAAACGTAGAAGAGGGCTATGAGAGTGAATATCAATGACAAAGACTCATAGATTATGAGTTTGATAAAGTGAAGGGTGAAGACTGTAGCTTAAGAGAAGAAATGGAAAACTCTAATAGTGCTGAGTACAAACTCACAGAATCACAGAACGTTAAAGACCTGAATTTTAAAGGTGTTGAAGGACTGGACTATTTTTTTCTAAAGGGAAGAAAATGTGACATTCAGGGCCATCAAAATAGATTGTGAATCTCTGTAGACATTTCTCTGCTATTACTTGAATTCACATTTGCCAACCCATCGTAATTTGCTGGGTGAGGTGTCAATGTGCCACTGCATGAGACTCCTATCCAATTCCCTGAGCCAAATGTGCTCTTGGCTTTCTGTATCCAGATAGAAAAGGAATGTGGTTGGCAATTTCAGTAGCTATGTTTGAAAAAGATAATATAGGAAAAAAGTGCTATACTTAAAGTCATATGAGTACTTACATACCCAAGGCATTTTAAAAACTTGACTGGGTGATATCTTCTAAAGAGATAATTGTTCATATTATGTTAATATAGGTGTTTTCTATTTTATTTTATTATGCATTATATATTTATTACACAATATTGCTGTATTACACTTGAGCTGTTAACACATTTTACAAGAGACATAAAAATATTGTTGATAGACGAATAGGCAGAATAAGTAAGCCACTGGTGAAGGCCAAGTTATTGTGACCAGAATAAAACTGGGAGGGGAGGAAGAGAACTGGCCCATTGTGTTAGTTTGAGCAGAGTTATGGGAATAGGTGAGTCTCATGCGCAACGTTCTTCTCATTTGTTCATGCAGATGAGTGAATTCATAGCATTTTAGACCTTAGAAGTTCTTCTCTAACCTTGGATCTTTTTTTCTTCCACATACCCATACTATCTTCTACCCTACAGATTTCTTTTCACCCTTCAACTCTAAAGTGAATACCATCTCCTCATGGAGATCTCCCTAAACTTTCACAAGTAGTTAGTACTCCTGAAAACCTTTGTACTATCTTTTATAGAGCTTAACTCCTAACATTTTGGCTATTTTTTTAGATAACTGTCTATCCTAAATTATAAACTCCTTGATGATAGAAATTCTATTTCACGTGCCATAATATTCTTCACTATTCCAAGCACCAAGCACAGTGCTCAGAATATAGAAGTATTTGTTGAATATTTATTTAATAAGTTTTATAGAAAATGTATAATAATTAACTAATTTGTAGAGTGATTTATATTTTACAAACAGTTTTTATGCCCCTAGATTGTAAGCTCCTTAAATGTTCATGTCCTATCTGCTACCTTTATCTTCTGCACACTAACCCAACAGGTGCCTCATTAAAATGTGTTAAATGATTATTCAAGTCCAAAATTATTTGGGAACATGGCCTTCCTTTTAAAATTAATAATTCTTCAGCAAATGTCAAAATATCTGAAAATGTCCCCCTTCTGTCAGTAAAAATCCAACTCTGCTAATATGCATATATTAAAAGGTAGGATTTCCTAGTCAGTGAATTTTCCTCTGGAGCTGACAAAGGCTAGAAGTGAATGTCCTAGAAGTTAGAAGAGTTTCCAGAACAGTTTAGGCTTCAGTCAGTTGGATGGGCTCACAGTTAGTCCAGAAGTCATTCCAGCTTCTAATGTCAGGGGTAGCCTGTCTCAGGGTGTGGCCAAATGGGGTAGAACCCACTTGACTGCTTGGTAAGGAAACAAGAACACGGACTCTCTCCAGCCTGTTGACTTCGTTCTTTATCACTCTGCTTTCTCTACAGCCGTCTTTTTGTCATGGTGCTCATAATCATCACGTCAATGAAAATTATGCTGAAACTGATTTTTGAAAAACCATTTTGAGGAAAGGAGTGTCATGTGCTCCAGAGAAATCAGCTGCTCTTCTTGCCTTAGCCCCAGTCACACTTCTCAGTTAGCCTAATGTGTTAAGGAAGTATTTGGATTTATAGACATGATAAACATAAATTCAAATCACTCTCTAACCCCAAAACATCTTTCCCTAAAACCCTGCAAGAATATCTGAAACACACAATACTAATTATTGTAGATGGATAATTTGATGGCTCACATTTTTAAAAAAAATCATATTAGCTCCCACCATCTGAAAATACTGAGTATGGAACACAGGGAAGAATCACTTAGATGTTGGAGCAGAGGAAAAGAGCTGGAGTCTAGGACACTGGGAGGAAGGGGAGGCCCAAGTGGTGATGCTTTAGTGTAAGATTCTAAGCAACCAGCAGTCAACTTGAGAATACTAAGTAACTGAGAACCCCCAAGGTCTGGGCAGATGAAAGGAAGGGAGCAAAGAAAGAAAGATGGAAAGAGCTAAATACAAATTCACTTCTCATATAGTTTTGACTCACGACAACTATGGTGAAAGTCAAAACTAGGTCATCTTGCTCCAGGTCATTACACACAAAAACATGGCATGGTTCTTTGAACATGTGTTGTAAAGCCATGCATTAGACCATTTCCTGTTACCAATACAAATGGCAGTAATATAACTGAAAATATGGGGGGGGGGCGCTGTTTGTGTGTGTGTATTTTAATGTATCCACTCAGTTGATAAAAAAATATATAGAGGTCCTCACAAGGGAAATGCAAATCAGAAAGTCATCCTGTAGAACTATAAATTAAAAAAATTCTAGGAACTTTTAAATGTTATTCCCATACATATAGTATGTTTCACATCTGTAACTGTTCCATTAATTTGGGCCAGACATTTTGGAGGTTTATTCAGTCACAATAAGAGAATATAAGAGCTCAGGGTAAATTCATTACTTCAAAACACAAAACCCCAGATTATCATTACTACAATAGTATCATCCTACATATGTCAGACAGTACATTTAGTGTCTGGTTATGAAGAGACCAGTTTATAAAATACCTAGGTATGGCATAATTATTACTCTAACTCCACATAAAGTATATTTGAAAATTTTCAAAAAAAATTCCTCTTGTGAGACTGACAGAATATTTATATTTAAGATGTAGCATATTTTTCCATATAAAGAAATGTTATTAATATTATTTAGTCTTAATGTTACAAGCAGATTTATTTAATGAATATACACTACACAGACCCATGTCTAAAATTTAAGTTATAATTTACTTTGTAATCACAGAAATTATAATTTTGGAAGTATTCAAGAGTATAAAGTCAGTGATCAGTACTGTTAGTTAATCTCCCTCAAATCTCTCTTGCCCCAAGGATTCAGAATCCCGGATTCTTCTATCCCGGAAATAATAGAAGATCCTTCCTCTTCCTTCTCTTGCAGACTGTCTATTCAAGTCTGGACTCCTGGCATAATGCTGCTATCTGTGGCGCTGGTTCTATCTTACCACTCTCAATGCTTCTCACTGGTTTCTGGAACTCTTCCAGGCTCTTTAGTTTTTCAGTTTTTATATATATTTTTTTAAGAAAGTGCATTTTTTTTCTTTTTTTATAATCAATATTTTTTATTTTGATAAGGTGGGGTACAGTTAAGGGTTAGGTATACAAATATGCTTCGTTCAGGCACCCTTGTTGATAAGAGGTGTCTCCCCATCCCCATACAGATATTGACTACCATTAATCCCATCTCCCTTCCCCTCCCCCCCATAGTTTCCCACCACTGTCAGTCCTTTTCTTATAGTATTACGTTGGATGTTCAAGGTCCACTATATGAGTGAGAACATGTGATACTCAGATCTTTGTTTCTGTGAGAGGTCACTCAGTATTATAGACTCTAGTT
>CAUYQG010193934.1:0-39753 GCA_963574415.1 Tarsius wallacei
GTAGTTCCAGCTACTTGGAAGGCTGAGGCAGAAGGATCGCCGGAGCCCAGCAGGTCGAGGCTGCGGTGGCCGGGAGCGGCCACTGCACTCCAGTCTGGGCGACGGAGTGAGACTCCAACTCAAAAAAAAAAAAAAAAAAAAATAGAAAGCTAGGATGCATTTAGATCTCTGTCCAGAAGGGGATCTGTTTATTACTCCCTTTAACTGCACTTAAGCCTGCTGGTTTTTCTGGGAGGGTGGCAATGAAGGCTCACCTTTTTCTCATAGCGATTCAAGGGCAATGTCCTGTATTCCGGGTGAGAGAGCCCCTCCATGAGCAGGTGTTTATACTGTTTCATTGACTGGCAACTTGGCAACTGTATTTGGCTTTCCTTTAAAGCTCACAGTTCCCTCTTAAAAACAGGTGAGGAATTCTGCAGTTCTGTTTTTAAGCATCAAAATCCCTAATAATCTCAAGCTGTCATTTAAAGAAATACAAAACAAAATGAAACAAAAATCAATGTTTGTGCTTTTATTTTCTGGCCTGTGATATGGAGCCTACCTGAGCAATACATTTTTTCTTTGGGCATTCTTTTGTCCCTGTGGGTGTGAGCCCTGAATGCCAACAAAGGCAGACTGGAAATTAAAAGAAGAATGTTACACAGCTTTGAAAATCTCGTCTCCCGTGGCAGTACAGGAGTTAAAGCTCTTTTTTTTTTTTTCTACTGTATGCACCAAATTTGGCCTGTGATTCCTTTGAATGGCATGAAAAGCAGCCGGCTGGGTGTGCGTCTCCGTCTCCTTCCTCTCTTCCTTTCTCACTTTAAAATATGCCTGGCAAAGCGCCAGCATTCCCTTCCCCCGGCTTTAATCCATTTTACCCTCCTTCAGCTGACCAAAATTCCAAATGAAAAAAGCATTCCTTCCCAATTGTTAGGAAGGCCTTAGTGCCAATGGAAAATAGACGATACATATGTCGACCCCAATAACACGTTGGGTCTTTTGCTTATACTTAGCAGGTTTTGAAGCTGACTCTTTAAAAAAAAAATTTTTTTTCAGTCTAAAAAGTGTCCCATAATAGCAATTCTCAAGTCGTTGATGAGGAACCAAAACACATATCTTTGTTCACGGGCTTTTCATTGTATCAGGTGTTGTGAGCAAAACATGAAAGCACTTGAAATTCCATTAAAGTTGCACTTATTTATCTAAAAAAGAAAAAAGGCATCTTTGGAAGTTCGTCTCCATAGACATCGTTAAAGTGAGGGTAGCTACAATGCACATTTTATGTAACTGAAGATAATTGGTTAACTATTCAGGTGCAGATTTCTTACAGTGGGAGGTGATGCTTGGTGAAGAAAAAAAAACAAGAAAACATGGCAGCTATGTCAACTGCCAAGTCACTCTGCCTAAAATAAATATAATGGAAAGATGCCTCCACATTTTACAAAACACCATCTTCAGTGCTTCTCCATATATCAACGTTACAAACACTTAAAAATGCATTCAACTAGCCAATCTTGGGGCAAGAAGAATGTGAGGAATTCCCTAATTTCCAATATTTGAAGAGATAGGCATACTTTAATCATATAACTGCTTTGGCTTTGTTCAAAGAGCAAACATAAATAGGGCTTTATTATGTTTGGCTTATAACAACTAATACAATGAAAAGCTTTAAGAATAAATGTATTTTGATGCCTAGTCAGTTATATCAGGGAGACCTTTACAAATCTCCATACGTAAAAAATAAGCGCGGGTTCCCGACCCGCCTGGGCAACTTGGCGAGACCTCATATCTACAATAAATCTAAAAATTAGCCGGGCGTGGTAGCGCGCGCCTGTAGTTCCAGCTACTTGGAAGGCTGAGGCGGAAGGATCGCCGGAGCCCAGCAGGTCGAGGCTGCGGTGGCCGGGAGCAGCCACTGCACTCAAGTCTGGGCCACGGAGTGAGACTCCAACTCAAAAAAAAAAAAAGAAAAGAAAATGGGAGCCATATACTTGGTATGAAAGACACTAAGAGGCCATTTAAAAAAAATGAATACTCAGTTTTAATCTTTCTGAAAAGCAGAAAATAGTTAATTTGTTGCCGATTTTATTTATTAGATACTTCTTTTAAGTAATATTTCAACACCAAAGAGCATTTAAATCTCAATGGGGGACAGACATCTGAGCTGTTTTTAATTACAGCTAATTTGACAACCTTCATTTTATCATGGAGTCATGTCTCTTGCCTGTACTTAGGTGAACACCCATCTATAAGAGAGAAGTTACTTAGTCTAGGTGAGATCAGTCTTTGAAGGACATTAAGATCTAACCACTCAAGCACAGTTAGCAAATCAACATGTTCTTTTTTTTTTTTTTTTGAATAGGAGTCTCACTCTGTTGTCCAGGCTGGAGTGCAGTGACCGCTCCCGGCCACCGCAGCCTCGACCTGCTGGGCTCCAGCGATCCTTCCGCCTCAGCCTTCCAAGTAGCTGGAACTACAGGCACGCGCTACCACGCCCAGCTAATTTTTTGATTTATTGTAGAGGTGAGGTCTCGCCAACTTGCCGAGGCGGGTCTCGAACCCGCGGGCTCAGGCAATCCACTCATCTCAGCCTCCCAAGGCACGGGATTACAGGCTGAGCCTTAGAACCTCTGCCTGAGGAACTTACTCAAGATAGCAACACCCATTTTTAGGATTCCTGGTCCAGGCCTCCTCCTGGTGACATTTGCCAGTTGTGCCATGTCGGTAGAGCAGTGGTCTTAGACCAGTCTTTTCTCAACAACCACTCTTGACATTTTAGGTTGAATGGCCCTTTGTTGTTATGACTGTTCTGTGCATGGTAGGATTCTAATAGCATCCCTGGCCACTAGCAACCACCAGTTAGACATCGAATATCTCCAGACATAACCAGATATACCCTCAGAGGCAAAATCACTCCCAGTTGAGAATCATTGCATTAGGGAAACCACATAGAATTTGCTGAGGACCAGAATACTTTCACTCTTAAGTTGCTCTGAGCCAGAGCACTTGAGCTGCAAACCTCAGCGAACCTGGACTTAGCTCATAGCCTAAATTCTTTAATCAAGGATATGTGCTCATCTCTGAAAGACCTGCTGGTCAGTCACAAATGTTAAAAGAATTTCATTTTTACTGAGACTCAAAGTCCCATCATAATAGGTTTTATTAAGTTGAGAGAGCGATTACTTAACCAGACTAAGCCTTGTTCTTTGCCAGAGCTAGTCTGATTTCATTTAATTTACAAAACTCCTTTTCACAAATCCATTAAGAAGGGCTACACTGAAAATGGAAGTGAATGCAGCTTTGAGGAAATAATGAAATAAATCAAAATAAAGTCAAAATTATTGCAAATTTAAAAAAAATTATATCATTAATTTTATACCACTTTCATTTGGAACTTTTTTTTTTTTTTTTCAGAGACAGGCTCTTCCTCTGTCACCCAGGCTGGAGTACAGTGATGCAGTCATGGCTCACTGCAGCCTAAAACTCCCGGGCTTTAGTGATCCTCCTACTGCAGCCTCCTGAGTAGCTGGGACTACATCCTACCTGTATGATTGTGGGTTCTTACAACCCTGGGCCTCTGTTTCCCCACTTATCAATGAGGAGATTGGAGTGGAGAAAGGGTTTCTGACTTTTTAACCTGTTTGGTATGGTCTACTGGGAAGGACAGATGCCCCATACTCTGATTTAGCCATGATAGCTTCCCTTGGATCAGATGTGTCGACAGAACGTCAGTCAATAATATCGGCTCAGGCAGGCCTCTCTGAAACAAATGATAAGATGCAGACTGGGGCACAGGAATTTAGCAGAATCAGCACCTGAGAAGGGAAGGGAATGAAAAGATTAAAGAGTGGGTGTTTTTTGGTTTTATGTTTATTTTTGTTCTTTACAGTTTTAGGTTTGTTTTGTGAGAAGATTATTTTCATTTCTTGTTTGTATTTTGCTTTGTTTGCAATGAAGTCTTTCACACACTTCATCTGGTTCTTTCACTTAAAGTCAAGATTGAAAAGATGCTGATAAAAAGAGTTAAAAGGGGTTAGGAAGTCAAACTGACTAATATAAGATTTTATTGGCCTCCCAAATAATCTTAAAACTCCAAATCTGTTTTTTTTTATTGACTTTTCCCATATAAGACCAAAGTCAGACCCTGGTTTCTCCAATATTTCAGTATAAAAGATGTAAAAGTATTCATACACAAGGCACTCATAATGAACAAAAACATAATTAAATCCTGAAATGTGTGCAAGGATGAAGATAGAAAAATTATAATTCATAGTTTGAAGAGTGGTGGCCAATTCTTCATTCTCTAACACTGTCTACAAAGCCAGCAGGATTAAAAGCTTGCAGTTCTTTTTTACATAGCCTCTTGTCAGAAAATAGCATTCAAAGAGTCTCTAGCCTTTAAAGGGATTTCCCATCACTTGTGAATTTAACACCGGACACCGGATAGCTTGCAGGAGATATAAAGAGGTCGTGACGGAGTTAGGAGGAAAAGGCTGTGTGGGTTGGGAATCTGATACACTAGTTACAGTGAAATTCCACTAAAATGAAAACATTCAGATTACCATACAGATCTCACACTAATAGGATTTAAATAACGGTGTCAGCTTCTTCCATAACTGAATCTACTTTAAACACAAGTAAATATGTTTAAGTTCATGTATTGGTCAACTTAAAGATTAAGTATGGTAAGCACTTAACCAAAAGTACATATTTGACTCTGGTTAATTCAGGGATATTATTAAACCATTACATTATTTTACTTTGGCATTCACTTATGTAAAAATTGTGATTTTTGTCAAGAAATTTTGCTGGTGTCAAATTAGGAGTTCCTGATACCTATGGGACTATCTTAAACTCATCTCAAGCTCAGTATATACAAAGTAAATCATCATCACCTCAATCGGGCTCACTTCCACCTTGGAAAAGTCTCCATTCCATATTCATTTAACAACTTTCTCTCCTTCATGCCCTGAGCATATTGTATCCATCATCATTCCTTGTCAAGTTTATCTGCAAAAAAAATCTTATATTTCAGATAGAGCAGGCTATGGGATCAGACTCTGCCTGCGTTTAAATCCTCCCACTATCCTCAAGAGCTATGTGACCTCAGCAAAGTGAGTTAACTTCTCACTGCCTTGATTTCCCCACAGCTAGTAAAAGTACAGTGAGAGCATCACAGGAGAAATCCATCTCAAAGAGGGGTATGGAAGTAAGAATCACTTTGAAATCCTTTAAATCAACAATAAAATATATGATTTTGTATATTTTCTATGCTCTCAACATATCTTCTTTAAACAATTCACAGCAACCCCTTTGTCTTGCGTATAAGAATAACCAATGTTCCTCTGTATTACAGACTATATCATATATTATTATTGTATTATACATATTATTACAGAATATATTATAGTCCAGTTCTCAAATGCACATATTGGTTTGGATTTAAGAGACTTGCTTGAAAATAAATAGTAACTCCATGAACTATAGAATCAAATCAAGGAGAAGATGCTTGTACTAAGAACACATGGGGCAACTGATGTCAGCACAAAGGACTCCCTATGTTTCCTCTCTCACTGCTCTTTCCAGCACTGTGTCAGTCAGTTAAGATATGAGACTGAGTGATGGAGGAATAAAGTCACTGTTGCAGTACTTAACGATAAAAACCTTGCCTTCAGGTAACGTGGGAAGCCAAGCTGGTCTGGTGTGTTACAGTGGGTTCAGATATCCAGGGTGCAGTTCATAGGGCAAAGAAGAGTCTATAGGGAGTGAGCTTCTCTTGAACTGAGAGCCAGTCTTATTTTCATGCACAATACAGTAAAAGAGTAGAACGGAGAATTTGGTGGGAAGAGACGTATAATTAAATATGCATATGTCCATAGAGGGGATGCTATTATACCTAACTTACTTGAGTTTTCAAAAAACTAAATGGGGCAACTACCTCAGGTCCCCTCCCACTATGGGAGTTCTTCTGTCCTCTCAATAAATCCTGCATTCTCACTTAAAAAAAGACTAAATGAGATAATACCTCTAAAAAACTTAGAAGAGTACCTAATTTTGAGGTAGAGCAGGGATGGAACTCAGCATATTTTAACCACCAGACTTTGTAGCAAACACTCCATCTGAAGCTGTCCTACAAACTACAACCTGAAGCATACACACACACATACACACACACACACACACACACACACACACACACACACACACACAGTCGTTAAGATAAGCAAGGTTTTACCATAAATCGTGTTTGGGATGCTAGCCTCCTGCCTGCCCCTCTCTTGCATGCATACAAGGACCAGAGAGTGTCTGATTGAAACACTTCCTTCATTATAATGCTTAAGTCCCCAACCTGGGTAGGGTTTATCTGTCATTTTTTGTACAAATGATGCATGAAGACACATGTATCTACACTGTGCATGTGTGGTTAAAACCCCTCCATAATTGTCTAACATAGCTTTCCTTTGACGTTACACCCCTTCCCTTATCTAATAAAAGGCCAGGCCCAGCCCATCCCCGTCAGGAAACCAGCTGGAGAGCACTTCCTGCTGAGCTGTCTCCCTTGTACAAGCCCCCAATAAAGTCTTGTCGGGAATGTTTGGCCTCATGTCAATTTCTATCACATGAGAATCTAAGAACCCGCGGTTGGTAACAATTTTGGTAAACAATAAATGTTAGTAGTTTATTTTCTTTCTTATTTATTACATATTGGTGGAAATCCTAAATCTTCCAAACAAGATCTTTCTCCTTGATCTTCTATGAACTAGGATTAGCAGCAAGGAAGAAAAAGTCACTTGGTCAAGCCAGATGGAAAGAAAATAACTTGTTGGTCTAATAAGTCCACTGTTCCCTATTTTTTCTATTTCTGCCAGTGAAAACACTGCTGAAAGGGTACACTGCACAGTGGATATCATTCAATTGGCATGGTGATAGTAGTCTTATTTGCACTTATACCTGTATATTACCTAGTACTACCAAACACTCAGTGTTCCAAGATTATAGACATTTTGGTGCACGTTAACAGTGCTCAATCATTTTATCCCCCCATAACTAGACATTTTGCTGAATCCAGAGAACTTTCAAACCTCAGTCATATTCAATGCCAAAGTATCCCTCCTAAAAGAATTAACTGTTCAGGTGGTGTGGTTTGTTTACCAACTTGATTTTCTCTCTCTCTAATGAATTCTTTTCTGAGGTCCTTTTCAGTCAATGATCATTAATTAATATTACTGCAGTCCTCCAACACTGGTGTTTCTATCTATTATAGATTGCCAAGATAAATACAATAATTCCTTCCACTTCTATGTGCATGCTTTTTATTAACACTCTTCTATCAAGAGGTGAAATGTATTTACCTTTCATTAGAATTTGAGCTAACCCTGTAACTAGTTTTGGCCAACTGAACATTATGGAAGCAATATTTTGTGCCATGTAAGCAAAGCCTCAGGAGGTCTTATATATTCTATTTTAGCATTTCTACTGTTTGGCTCTACCAGACAAAGAAGCCTGAGCTTTCATCCTTGATAACGAGAAACTATGTGGAGAGAAAGTTCCAGCTGACAGATAGCACCAAACTCCAAACATGTGTGTGAGGTTAATCTGACCATCTAGTCATAGTCAAGCTAACAGCTGACTATAGCCATGTGAGCGGTCCCAAGTGAAACCAGCAGAAGAATCATTCAGCTGTACCTAGCTCAAATTGCTGAGATTGTGAGTGAATAAAATGAGAGTGAGATTCCCTGCTACTAAGTGCTTTTGTTTACCAGCAATAGATAGCTAATACATGACCTTGGAATCCTGGGAGAAAAGAATTGAAATTTCTATTCCTTTTCTTCCAAAAACTCCCTTTCATATACATCTACACACACACACACACACACACACACACACAATTGCATTCTAGAATCCACCTATCTGTTTATTTATCTATTTTGTCAACTGAAGAAAGGCTATACATGTAACTGTTATCTTTAAGGAGATTGTGTCCAACTGTGAAGATAAAAGTGACCAGTTTAATTTTTTTTTTTTTTTCAGTCAGGTCTCACACTGTCAACCACGCTGGAATGCAGTGGCATGATCATGGTTCATCACAGCCTCGACCTCCTGAGCTCAAGAGATCAGGACCACCTAAGCCTCCTGAGTAGCTGGCGCTACAAGCAAACACCTCCTCATCCAGTTAATTATTTTCATTTTGTGTAGTGATGAAGTCTTTCTACATTGTGCAGGCTGGGCTCAAACTCCTGGGCTCAGGCAATCCTTCCCTTGACCACCCAAAGTGCTTGGATTACATGCGTAAACAACCATGCCTGGCTTTAATTATTAAATTATTTTTAAAACTGCTTTTTACTGTCAACTATGCATCATATATAACTGCATCATGATTTATTAATAGTTATTTTTTGCATTATTGGATATTTATTGTTTCTACTATAATTCTATTGAGAATTTATTTTATATACACATTTATTCACATGTCCAGCCCTTCTTTAATACTGAATCCTAGAAATGCTATTACTAATTTAAAGAGTATGAATCTCCTTTTAAGATTTTAGTGACTATCTCAAACTGTTTTCTAGATAGGTCCATAAGATTTACATCACTAAAAATAGTATGTAAAAATAGCTATCTCATTGTTTTCTTGCCATACTGGATTACTAACTTAAAAAATATTGAATACTTGGCAAATTTCTAAAAATGGTATTTTGATTGCTATTAACACTACTTGTAGTTTAGCAATATTTTAATAATTTTTCTTTTTGAATATTTTTTTCTATTTTTTTCTTATTTATGGATTAACTTCTAAAATACTCTTTTTTCTTAATAATGTGTTATAGCTGTTGATATTTTTAAAATACTTGTATGACATTTTTCTTTGTAATATATATATTTTATATATATTTTGTGTGTGTGTGTGACTAAGCAAGATTTATTGAGAGGACAGAGAAGCTCCCACAGTGGGAGGGGACTGGAATGGGTTGCCCCTGTAGTATTTTTAATATGTGAAAAATAACTGATTCACATTTTCATAAGAAAAAGTATTAAACAAATATTTATTGGCTTGAAGAGCCCACATAGTCCTCATTTTATCCCCCCCTTCTGTCTTCCACCAAAAAGTACAAAAAGGAATTTTCTAAAGTTGTGTGCAATTTCTTACAGAAATGTCTTTAAATGTCTTTATTTAGCCAGTTGTAAGCTAGTTCGTAATAATAATAAAAGATTACAAGTCAGGCTTTTCAAAATAAATACTCATCAGAAGCAAAAAGTACATTTAAAAAAACACTACTCTCAAAGCTGATTAAGACAATTAATTTTTTGTGCATAAAGATGTTTTCAAACTTTTTTTAAAAAAATTGAAGTGATATGACACAAGCAACTGTTAATGGTATCTGCTGGTGTTGGTAGAATTGACATTTTGTTTGGAGGCTTAACTTTATAGGACTCTTTGAAAAGAGGTTTTAAGTAGCAAAGTCTCTTATACCACCAGCAAAACCAGTTAGCAGATGCTTGTTAAAAAAAGTCATCTTGCATACAAGCAATTTTATTCCCAAATTCCCCTCTGGAATCCAGATCAGAATTTTCATCTTAAAAAAAAAAATGGTGTTCCTGACCCACAAAATACTTGGCATCAGCAGTTGAGGAATGAGAATAGGTAGGAAGTGATTATTTTGTGCCTGTAATTCTCATTCCCTCCCCTTGACCAATCTGTTCACTCTTCAACTTTTCATTCACCCATATGAATGGCTACAAGGATTTCAAATATTATTTTCAGCTTAAAATTAGGAATTGTTCTTTTTCTTTTTGGAATCAATCTCCTTTCTCTTTCAGGAAAAAAAAAATAGTGATTTCAAGAGGGCAGAAGGTAGTATAAGAATTTTTGTGAATAACTTTCTTGCTCTTTGGAATTCTCATTGCAATGGCAGCCTGCAACCACAATCCTTTCACAGAGCTCTGGCTTAGTCACAGTCAAAGTTAGACTGTGGCAAAGCCCATGGAGTAATCATCACTTTGGGCCCTTTTTCTTAGTCTGTGTAAAGTTCTCACACTGGAATACTGGAATTGGGCTTTGTGGCATAGCATAATGGACATCTTTTGCTTGTTGTATGAAGATAGCCTCTCCTACTACAGGATGAGCCTAACACCCTTTGCAGAGGAGAGATTTATTGACCTTTCAAGAGTGTGAATTAGTACTCATACAACTGCCCCACGGGCTAATCAGTCCATTTAAAATACAGATGTCACTCTTTTAAAAAATATCCTTTGTCATATATAGCTTTATCATCTGTATTAAAAGCTTAGACTTAGAGAATTCATTAATTTTGGAATTGTTTTTTAAGTGTATCTTAACTCATGTTCTTCTCACTTCCTGTGAGATTTCATTGGAAAACTACTGGCTTAGAAATGACTCCATCCATTTCAAGAAAAGTCTTGATTTTGCAGTTGCATGATTGGAGTTATTCAGGAGCAGTTTCAAGCACAAAAAGAAAACAGAGCCAAAGATAAATAAATATAAGGCTAACAACAACAAAAATGCAGTCATTATCCTCAAGTGAGTGTATGTTGAGATATATTTCAGAGCAAGTCTATGAAATATATATGTATATATTTTTTAATATGTGTGTGTATATATATCATCTATATTATACATATATATATATATATATTTTTTTTTTTTTTTGAGGTAGGGTTTCACTCTGACTCTTGCCCTGGCTGGAGTGGAGTGGTATGATCACAGCTCACCACAACCTCAACCTCCTGGACTCTGGAGATCCTTCTGCCTCAGTCTCCTGAGTAGCTGGGACAACAGGGGCACATCACCATGTCTAGCTAATTATTTTTTTTCTAGAGACAAGGCTATTTTGCCCAGGTTGGTCCCAAACTCCAGCCTCAAACAATCCCACCCCCATGGCCTCCCAAAGCTCTGTGATTACAGGCGTGAGCCACACACCCATCCTATAAAGTAATTTTTAAAAGCTACGACTCAAGGAAATTTACTTACTAAATCTGAATGCTGAATTAAAGAGTCTAAAATAGAAATTTGAAGATTTCTAAGATTTTCCTTGCTCTTTTTTATCAAATACTGTTTAAAATACCAGAAATAAGTCTTGTTTTCTTTATGTTGGATTTATCAGCATTACAAAGAAATAAGCTGACTTTTAAAAACCAAAAAATATAAATTGATTATTTTATACTACTTAGGATAATTCAAGCCTAAGGCCAAAGGTGTGATACTTGTTTTATTTCAATTATCTTTTTTCCTGGCCAATATTTGAAAGAATCAACATATCAGCAGCATTTGATTTTTTAGATTATATTCTGAAAAATAATTATAATCCTCCCACATATTTGTATAAATCAATTAAGGGACATTCTGATCCCTATGTAATACTTAAATAATTATTCAAGCACATAGTAAATAAATAAGTATCAAGTTCAATTATCTAATTATCAAGTCACTAAAAAAAATGTTAACGAGACAAGCAAGATAATAAAGGGTATCCCCATCCTCTTGAGAAGATTCTGGAAAGCCATTATATTCTGGTATATTGTACTGAACACCTCAGAAAAACATAGAATGAAAATCATCTCTTCTTCCAGCTTTACCAAATTGAGGTACAAATTAAGGTCACACATTTTTTATATTCCCATGACATAATTCTGAATTTTCTCGACTGGCGTTTCTCACTCCTGGGATTCTACCTGCCCAATATCCAGGATGCATACCAAAAACTCCAGGAAGCTTCATTGGCCAAGAAGTCAGTCCTGGTTTCTATAAGTTCACAGAGACTATGTCAGAAAACTTGTTGTGACTGCCTGAAGGTCATCTGGTACCATGTTGACTTTGCTGAATCAGTCTGTCATTGACATGGGAAGTTCTGTAAACTCTGGTGTAATTGTTGTTGAAGTGTTGCTCCATCTACTGTGGTGTGCATGTGTGTATGTGCATGCCTGTGACTGCGTATGTTGAAAACTACGAAGAGTTCTGACATATGACTTGACAAATGGTAGAAAATGAGGCAGAGAATGGTTAAGTCTTATGAGCCAGACTCGGGTACTTGAACTTCGTCATAGGCCACACAAAGTTTCAAGAAAAATCAAATTGAGCTTAGGTGAAAGAGAGGTTAATAGAATAAATGCTGATAATACAGATATGAGCAGGAAAGTTTTGCACATACAATAAGGGCCTGAACCAAGGAGACTGCAATAGGAAAATGGCAGCATAGAAAGATGCAAGTATACTTGAATAACCTAAAATTGTATAAAATGTTTGAGATGTGTTTAGGTCATATGAATGAATCCAAACATCTTCCTTTTCAAACAGCGATAACATTTTATATAAAGTTTATGATGAATAGAGCTGTAGTTCTGAGGCTATACTTAAAAGCAAGCCACAGTTTAAGTCTATAACTCAACAAAAAGCTTCTTAAATTCATCCTCATACTCTTTTGTCTTGGATGAATTTGCCATTGTATCATTCATTCATCACCTTTTAGTTAATATTCAACACTTCATTTTCTGATGAAGATGATCAGTAAATAGCTGTTGAGGTTAAAGAAGTCAATCAACATGCATAAATTATCTGGATTATTCAAACTTAAAGAGATCACTCTTGCAAAATTTTAGGCTGACATTCGTTCTGTTTTCTTCTCACCATGGCAAAATTAGGGGAACAAGTAGTGTCCACACTGTGGCCAAATGCATTAACTAATAGAGAGTACTCTTCACTATTAATTAACCCAAGCTATTTCAAAGATTGAAGAAATCAAGATCCTTTAAACTCCCAGAGAGTATTAACCTAATGGCATGATTATTTTGAGTGATTCTAAAGATCCTCTAATAGTTCACCAAATTGTAATGTTTGAACACACTAGTGGTCCCTGACCAGAGAGTCAGGAAGGAATTGCTGGCTTACTGGAGAGTTATAAAGGAATGGAACTTTTGACTGGTCAGTCACAAGCAGTCTCTACCAACAAGATGTGTCTGTGTGCCAAAGGTCGGAATATTTCTAATGAAATGACTAAAATGATTATACTCTGTATTACCTCACTACTCAGAGATAGCAAATTAAGCCTCCCCTCAAATGTTCCTTGTGTGTATTTTGATGTATAGCCTTTTAATCACTTAATCCCTCTGAACTGACAGTGACCATTTTTCCTTCTCTAACAGTATTATTCTTCAAATAAAAAATAATAATTTATAAAATACATACATACACAAAATACATAATTATATCTTCTAAGGATTTTTGGAAAGCTACAATAAAGCATATTGTGAAATCAAAATGCTGAAGTAAAAGAAAACAGTATAAATAAAGAGTAATAAATAATAACACAGGTAGACAATGATGTTCATAGCTCTTTCCCTCTCACTTTAAAAAAAAAGTGACTATGACTTTAACTGATTTTCAATGATCTCTTCTCTTTCTTAAAAAAAAGAAAATATTTTGAGAGCTATTACTTTTTTTTCAGCCCTGCAATATTGCAAGAGAAGATTATATTTAAATAGATTCAATTGGTTGTTGGGTGAAATGATTAGAAAGCCCCGGGAAAATAAATTGTCAAATAATAAGAACTTGTCCATTTCCCATGAAGCGTAGGCTTTACTTTCTGACTCTCAGAGAATTCTGCAATTACAGATAGTCACTTAATAAAAATGAAAATCGGTTTGCATGCTCCTGTTTCCAAAAAGGCAAACACAGTGTGTAGGGAAAGAATTTGCTTTTAGCATTTTAAATTAAATTTACCGTGAAGTTGTAATATGATTTCCCTCAAGTTCTTTTAAGTTAATATTTAATATTCTGTACTTGGTGTAAAAATTTGGTTGTAATATGGGCTTATGAAAGGATAATAGGAAAAAACAGATATAAAGCGGTGGCTGTCTTTGCTCTTGCCTTCTTCTTTGAGCATGAATAGTCCTGAGACCACAGTGAGGTCCACTAAGTTCTCATTGTGTTGCCATAACTGAATACCACAGACTGGGTAACTTATGCACACAGTTTTATTTCTTACAGTTCTGGAGCTGAGAAGTCCAAGTTCAAGGGACTGGCACCTGGTGAAGACCTTTTTTCTATGTCATCACATGTCAGAAGGACAAAAGAACATGAGAGCAAACCCACTCTTCTGATAATGACATTAATCCATTTTTTAAGACAGAGTCCTCATGATCTAATCACCTCTTAAACATCTCACCCCTCAACAATAATGCTCAAACTGAAGATTAAGTTTCTAACTTTAGAACTTTAGAAGACACTTCAAACCATAGCACCTGTTAATTAGCTGCTAAAGGAAGGTCTCTATTGCTTCCATTACAATGCTTGGTTCATACATGGTTTGAAAGCATCAGATCTCACACCATTTGATCAATTGAGAGATATGATCATATGAAAAAATCATTTTAAAGGACTGAGTTATTTTGGTGGTCATATGGAAAACAATACAAACATACACAACTTACAGTTAATATAGAAATAAGAATTTTGATAGACACGTTTCTCTTATTCATATGTCTTGTTTGCTGCTTGGATCAACTAAGTAGAGACAATGTTTTAGCCTGTGAACGTTTAACATAAAATGATTTCATTAAAATGAAAAGTTCTTTGTATTTTCATAATGCTACATTAACATTTTTATACTGAGAATAATGATAGGCCTATCCAATATGTTTGAATACTTGCTAACTTATGTTCTATTTTATTACATGTTTCAAGATTAGAAGAAGCAGGAGTTAGATTATTCATGTACCACAAGGAAACTTGTTATTAGGTAGTACATGGAAGAAACACACACCACAAAGACCTTTAACATTCTTTGGAGATTCTTCTCCATTTTCTTAGGATGAGGCAGGATAGAATGAAAAATACATTCAAAATGAATGGTCATTTTATTTCTCCTTTTTTACTAGCAATCTTTTCAGTAGAATGAAGATTTATTTGAATTAACAGCATGGTGGTCCATATTCTGGTTGTAATTCCTCATCAGATATTTGCCCCAGAAAGTCTTTTATTCAAGGGTTCTTACTATGTTGTCATTTGATTTGAGATTGTTTAAATTCATCATTTATCTTACATGCTAGATATGCTCCTTAATCTACGAATGCTGTTGAATTTATTTTTATATTCCTAAAACCTGGCACAATTTTTATAGCATAAGAAGCACTCGATAAATATATTTTAATTGTTTTGTTTAGGAATTTTAAAAAAGGAATATTACATTCACATCCTCTACATAGGAACAGATTTCTCCTGTTGTACATAAATATAACACCACACTTTAAAAATTGAATTTTTCTTTCTTAGAATGAGTATGTAAAGAGAGAGAGAGAGAGAGAGAGAGAGAGAGAGAGAGAGAGAGACAAAGCGGAGGTACCAGTAAGGAATTGTGTGCTTTTTGTTTGGTCCTTAATAACCTTATAAGTCCTTCTTTTTTCTTTTAACCTCTTCACCTTTTCCTTCTCCTCTATTATCTTTATGTTAATTAATTCCCCTCAAACAAGTCTATCAAAATGGAAATTAAGGCAGAAATATATTAGCACTATGAAACAAAGTGTTCTATCTCTCAAACACTTGTGTGTGCACACACTCACTCACAAAAATATATAAATAAATAAAATAAAAACTTGATGCAGTGTTAGGTGAAAACTTAGAGAACTTTTTCTGTGTCTCACACCATATAGAGAACTCTTGTTTGAGATTATGGGTTTTAGAGTCAAACACACCTGGATTTAAATCTTGAGATAGTTGCTATTTTCTAGTTTTGTGCTCTGCGACATGCTATTTAACCTTTTCAATTTTCAGTTTCTTCATCTATAAAATTGACATAATAATACTAATTTGTAGGGTTGTTGAGTATAACAAAATAATGTGCTTAAGGTATGTGTCGCTGTGTATAGATCATCGCTGCTCAATAATTTTAGCATTTTTTCAAGAATCATATAATAATAAGGTGATATTTTTGCTCATGGCTTTACTATGGATGTGTTTTCATAGGCATGCTATAACTGGCTTTAAATTTCACAGGAAATATTGTCAAAAACCAATAAAATTGCAGCCTGTTACATTTTGTCTTCTACAGGTATGTAATGAATGAGAAGAAATAGTGTGACATTATTGAAGAAACATCGCAGGGAAAAAATGAACTGAGTTTCAAAACTCTGGTCTGACACCCTTTTTGTAAGAACTTGAACCTATCCCTTGGTGTTTCTGCACTAAGTTACTTAACCTTGTAAAGAAGAATTACGTGATCTCACTCAGAGGAAAGCAGAAATCTGGGCCAAACCCTTGGTTTTTCTAGTCATTTGCAGTTTTAAACTCTATATCCCATGAATGGCTTTTTCATACTTATTTCTTTTACTCTTTCTTTAATATGAAGTCACCAGAGACTGAGGGAAGAGAAGCTAGACTAGCACTGTCAAAGAGAACTTTTTGTAAATAAGGAAAACATTCTATATCAGTAATCACTATGGTCGCCACTAACAACACGTGGATGGCCATTCATCACTCAAAATATTAATAATGCGACTGAGAAACTGAGTTTTTTACTTTATTTTAATTACTTTAAATTTAAATATAAGGAGCTACCCATGGCTGGTGGCTATAGCGTGGGATAGGACAGACAAGATTCCAGTAAATTCTCTCTTAATATTGTTGATAGGTTCTTAAAAACCGCAATCTCAAACACAATACATATATACAGAAGGTCCTCGAATAACGTGTTTTCCTTCAATGTCATTCCATTACATGTTGATGAGAAAAAAAATATTGATTTTGTTATACATTGTTTGTTTAAAGTCAAAGTTTTCAAGAACCTGACAAGGGCACTGAGGACTTATTGTATAGAAGAACATCAAGTCAGACCCACCCTTTAGGCCTAGTTATTTTGTTTTTTAAAAAATTGGCAGATTATTTGTGGAGTTCATCCATTTTAGTAATAATGATATATATGATATCATGAAAGCAAATATATGTTGGAAAGAAATCTAGTTCTAAGTGACACAGCCTTGACATGAGAAGTGGTAGCTTCTTTTACTTGATTAGTTTTTAATTAATACATTAAAAATTTTATATTTATTATGTACAACATGATGTTCTAAAGTATTATTTATACCGTGGAATAGCTAAATTGAACTAATTAACATACTTTTTTTGTGTGTGGTTAGAAAACTTCAAATTTACTCTCTTAGCAATTTTCAAGAATATAATACATGTAATCACCATGTAGTCCAATAATTTTTTTAAATTGGTAACTGTAATTTATTATGATAAATATAATATTAAATTTACTAATTTAAAAAAATTGGGCCAGGTGAGGTGGCTCACAGCTGCAATCTCAGCCCTTTGGGAGGCAGAGGTGAGAGGATTGCCTGAGCTCAGAGGTTCTAGAGCCTGGGCACCTTGGCAAGAGCTTATCTCTACAATAAATCAAAATAGCTGGCTGTGGTGGCTTGTACCTGTAGTTCCAGCTACTTGGAAGGCTGAGATGGAAGGATCACCTGAGCCCAGCAGGTCAAGGATGCAATGGTCATGAGTGTGCCACTACACCCCATTCCTGGCAACAGAGTGAGACTCCAACTCAAATAAATAAAAGTAAATAAAAATTTAAAAATTAATTTATTCTAAGTATTTTTCTGTTGTATTAAAAAGGAATGGTACTATTTGTGTGCCAAAAATCCCATCACTTTGGGAGGCCAAGGCATGATATCCCAATCCTGTGTCTTTGCTACTAAGATCTTCCACTGTCTACCTACGTCCGGTGCTATGTGGCTTTCTCTCAAAGAATCAATGTGCCACTGAAAGGGATATTGCTTTCTCGTCTGGTACCTGCTTTTGTTAGTTGTATAACATTTTGCTTCAGATAAATTCTCCTGTGGTACTTTGCAAGTGATAAACACAAGCCAGACCTAATGCATGGTTCTGAGAATCCTTCCCCTTCCCAACTGCTTTGTGAATTATACTAGTTTGGGTTTGTTTTCTTTTATTTTTATTTGCTTTGTTTTGCCTCCCTATGTCCCCAGAATTGATTGCTTAGTAGGGCCTATACAATATATAGTTTATTTTAAAGCTGTATTTAAAAATACAATATCCACTATAAGTCTAGCTGAGATGTTCTTCTTTCAATACCAAAACTCAGAGAATCTCCCTTGTGTATGACACGGGGGCAGTTTTATTGACAGTTTACAAGGGGTTGGGGGGCATAAGCTCATATAACCCTGTTCCTTACGGAGGTGTAGAAAGTCTGAAGCATGATGTAATGGTAAGTGCTTGATGTTTTCTTCAGATTTTTCCTTGTAAAAGGAACAGTCCCTTCTGGAAAACTGTTCCAAACAGATGTTCATAACTCCAGCATTGGTGCTGCTCACGTTTAGAGTATGGTGGGTCTTGGAACATTCTCCACAGGGTGCCTCATTCAGGAGTCTTGACTTTATGTGCAATATTTATGTTCACATTACAATGAGACTATTTGTGATCACTCACAGGGTCCCAAGTTAGAGAGTGTTTAATGTATCAAGCTGCCTTTGAGTTATACATTTTTTTCTTAATTTTTGTAAATAGCAGAAAATGCAATTATGAGACGATATAAAACCATAAAATGTGAAAAAGATTTAAAATGAACAGAAATATTCACCATTTCCAGGTTATGATATGCAAATGTATCAACAAATATGTGTGTGTGTGTGTGTGTGTGTGTGTATGGGGGACTTCCCCTAAAATCTGGAATTATCTTTTGGAAGATGGGGCCCTTTGTAGTACAGGCTTCCCCCACAGGTAAGTGTTCCATGAATCCATCAGCATTAGGGTACCAGCTAGTATTGTTGTGAGAGGCTGTGTTCAGCTTCAGAGAAATTTTTTTTGGAGATTTTTTCAACGCACTTGCCCATTTCATGATGAGCAATTACGAGTGCACCTGCCCACACTGCACTAAGTGTTCAGTAGATTTTAACCAAAAAAGGCAAAATCCCCATGCCCGCCCTCCCCCATTCTCCCGATCTCAGCCCAAGCAATCTTTTATTGTTGTTTCCCTGGATGAAAAAAGTCCTCAAATGGAAGCATCTTACCAGTGTGGAAGAGGTGAAACAACAAAATGGGAGAAGCACTAAAAGTTATCAAAATTGATGAGTACAAAAACTGCTTTGAGCAGTGAAAAAAGCATCTCAATAGGTGTATCACATCAAACAGAGAATACTTTGAAGTTTAAACATGTAAGAATAAATACACAATTTTCAATGAGTAAATTTTTATAACTAAAAGATATATTCAAATAAATATTTAAAACAGTCTTATATTGGTTTACTTAACTTGAAAATGGACACCACAAATATGAGAAAGATGAGATATTTAAGGAAGACAGATTATTACAAAATAGTATCTCTTGATCCTCTATCTACAAAATAAACTTTTTATGCTACTGTATTCTGTTTTGTGATAAAAAGAATTTTCTGCCTTGACTACATGCAAAGTCAGAGCTGTGGAGAGGAACTAACTACATGGCTATTGATTATGTTTTTTGAAAACTACATGAATGGTTGTTGATTTCAGAGATTTTTGTAGAGATTATATTCAGGCAGAAGCACACTGTAATTCAAGTTAACAGTTACATACAGTTGAGTCTAGACAGTGAATGGAGCAAGCACCAGTTTAAATTGCAAAGGACCGGAGTGAGATTCCCAAGCAACTGGGAGCAGGGTTGAGGGCTACTTAGGTTTCACTATGGCCATTTAGATGCATTTAAGTGACTGATAAGAGTTTCTATTAAATAAAGTCACTGAGGAGCCTGATGACGGAGGAAGAGGGGGAAGAAAAGTGGGCACAGAAGTGCTCCTGTTTAGTCATTATAGAGGAGTCTCATTCCCCACTATGCACATCAGCATTTCCCAGATTTTCTCTACCATAAAGGACAAGCAGATAAGAGCCAACCTTCTAGACTGCTCAAGGCTTTCTGGAACATCCTGTTGCCTCCTTAGACAGCATCTACTCTTACCCCTTTCAGTGAAGATCATCACAGTGTTGATGGCTGGACTTGCAGCAGACACCATGCAGGCATGCAGGAAGGGCCAAGAGATCAGATTCCATGGCTCCGCGTCCTTCTGCCAGGGGACCATAGCTGGTCCCTGCATCCCTCATATTGTAAAGCAGATGGTACATCTCTACTCACTGAAGCACCTGCTTACTCAGGGGCTCTGTACTTGCAATCAAGTGTGACCTCTGACATGGTCCTGGAAACGCTCAAGAGAGGAAAGAGAGACACACAGAGAGAGAGAGAGAGAGAGAGAGAGAGAGAGAGAGAGAAGGAGAGAGGGAGGGAGCAAGAAAACACAGTATTCCGTTTGACATATATCCGACTCAGAAGTTAACAAATGAATGTCATGTAATCCTCACAAAACCCACAGGTAATGTTTTCATTCCCAGCTCACTGATGTGGTACATGAGGTTCTATCAGGTTAAGTGTCATATCCATGTTACGCACATAAAATGCTTTAATAGCTGGTCCATTGGAATCCAATACCCACGTGCTCAACTTCTTCTCCAGCCTTTGACTTGCCATGGAAAGAGCACGAGGCTAGGCTCTGACTAGGATGAAGCTATAACCTGGGGTAGGCTACAGGGCACAACAGAGAGAAAACTCGGCATGGCATCTCCAGAGTCGGCAGGCAAGAAAGTCTTTCCTAAATTCTTCGAGAGAGGCACCTGTGGCTAATGAGAAACAGATTTAAGAAGGAAGAATGGTCACCTAAGTTGCTGTAAAAGATGAAAAGACACAGAGTTTCCAGAGAAGGACCTGATAAAAGACCATGAGCACAGTGGGGTCTGAATAGTTAAGGACCACGTTCAGAGTTCAAGGTCAATGGGGTGATGATGTGAAGATTATCAGGAGCTTCTCCGATGTGACAAACTCCAGAGAGTGAAATGGGGTTTATTTCATCCTAGAATAACAACGCCCAAAGGAACGTTCTATGATAAAGAAAATGTTCTATTTCTATGCTCCCCCAATGCAGGAACCATGACCCACATGTGTACTTGAAACGTGCCTAGTGCAACTGAGAACCTGAATATTTAATTAAATTTAAATTTAAATAGCTCCACAGAGCTCACGGCTACTGTATAGGGCAGCTAGGATTACAGGGAGAGGCAGGCATGGATTGGCTTATTATTGAGGTCAGATGGTAAGAGAGCATCGATCCGAAAATATAGACTCTGAAGACTTTTAGGAACTGGTCCGAAGTCGGAGTTAGGGTTGAAGAGAGTAGAGAAAGCAGCTGTTCAGACATTTCTCTGCTGCTATTAAAAGCAAGGATAACTCTCATTTCTTTCTTATCAGAAAACTGCTTGATATATTTTTCTCTTTCCTCTATTTTCTCATTTTCATTTATTTACTTTTTATTTTTTAAGAGATGAAAGTCTCACTATGCTACCCAAGTTGGTCTCGAACTCTTGAACTCATGTGATCCTCCCTCTTCAGCCTCCCAAAACACTGTGAACCACAGCACCTGGTCTCTTTCCTGTATTTTTAAGTTTACTTTCCTCTTGCTTTATAAGCCTGCTTACATCTCCCCCATATTAAAAACAACAAAGATCAACAATAATAATAACAGAAATGCTCACTCAACATCTCTTGTCCTTGAATACACCCTTCTCTTCCTCCTCTCTCATACTGTCAAGCTTCCCGAAAGAGCAACACATTCAAAACGTTTTCATACATTTTCCTGTATTCCTTCTTGGCCCACTGATCACGGTCATTGTGCTGAAAATATGCTCATTCCATTGAAAATATTAATATTTATGAATCCAAAGACACACCTAAGTTTTAACCTGAATTGAGCTCTGTGTTCCCTTTTCTCCTTTTTAAACACTCTCTAAAATCTCATTTTCTTGCCTTCTATGGTATGATTTTCTCTAGGCATTTTCCTCCCTTCTTTTTGTCTCTGTGCTTCATACCCTTTTGCCAGTTCATTCATTCCTCTACTTTTATTTTTTTTTAGATTTCAAGGATATATGTGCTGGTTTGTTACATGGATATAGATATACAACCTCGCTTTAAAACTTCTGCTTGACTCATGATTTTAAGATGCAAAACAGATTAACTCCTTCAAAAGTCTCTAATAGCTTCCCACTGGGCATCTTACAAACTGCCATATGCTTTGGAGTACAGGTGAACATCACTATTGTCTCTGCCCACCTATCCAGCCTTGCCCTTGACCTGCGCCTGTGTGTCATCTCTTTAGCTTCCACTTTTAGCTCCCTAAGAACAATGCTGCTTCGATCCTTCCCATCTTCAGTTTTGTCATTCCTCTGCCTAGAAGCACTTTGCCTCTTCACATCAACCTTGCCTCACACAGGACCTACCAGGATTCCTCTGATGTGCTCCCCTTGTGCTATGTATTTTAAAGATTTAACTGCTATGTTTCAGCTATACGGGGCTCCTCTTTCCCCCACTACTTTGAGAAGAGAGACTAAGTCGCATCTTTTTTTTTTTTCCCTTGTCTCTGTACTATATATTGCTTGGATCCTCCATGTTTGATGAATGGCTGAATGAATGTCATTGCCCCTACTTAGCAAGAGCACATTGTTTTGAATAAACACCAGAGTGCAGAGAAGCCTTCTGGAAATATGCAATAAGAAGCCAAGAATTGTACCCTCCATACCATCCCTTGTATCACTCTGGAAATTCTTCTCTTTAGCCATAATTTTTCTCACATTTTGAGGAAGGAAATGCCACCCTGGAGATTATTTCCCTTTGGTAAAATGCCATTGGCAAGTCTTTTAGAGCATAAGGGTAGCGCTCTGGGGAAAAGAAAGACCACACACAAGCAGCAACACTCAGAGATTTTCATTCCTGCTTCATCCTCCCTCTACTGCACCCACTTCAAGAATGTCCTTGAATCTGGCAGAAAATTCTTAGACGGTTGTTAGAAAACATGTGGAAGCCCCCCAAAGTGAATGATTTTTTGCCTGAAAAATACAGCCTCTGTGCATTTTCTAAAGTGTAGCGAACATTTAGAAACAATTTTCTATTCTTAGGAAGGCTGTGATAGGGAAATGGTGGGGGCTGCATTGCTTCCTTCAAGTAATACAAAAAAAAGGCATGTTTTATTGCAAAAACACTGTGTAGCTACCATGAACAAGGAAAATAAAGGGTTGTGTTATCTCATAAATTCATAAATTGGTGTTCTTCCCAATTATTTAACATAAACTGTTTCCAGTATACCTCTCTTTGTCTGGGCAGCAAATACATGGCACTTACACAGTAATGCTAACATTACTGCTAAAAAAAGAACAAGAAAAGCTATTATTATATTGTGCTTACTGTTTGCCAGTCATTGTTCTTAATACTTTACATATATTAACCCATAGCTCAATAAATCAAACATTAATATACAAAGATCTTTTAAAAGAAACAATATAAGTAGTTTTTAATGTGCACCATTTCATTTTACAGATGTCAAAACTATGGTCCAGAGTGGTTAAGTGCCTTCCTCAAGATTCTACAGATAAAGGTTGCAAAAGTCAACAGTCCCGGGCATCTGACCCAGCACCAGGATTCAAAAGAACTCCATGGGGTGAGGTTTTCATGGTTGAATATGCTATTTTACCTTGAGTAGCTCTCCTCATGGGGACTGAAGCCCAAATTTTCATCCTTCTATGGACACAATTTTTTACCATTCCATTAGTGTGTGACTCAATGTATAAGTGTGTTCAACTGTCATTATACATACAACCATATATAATTCAATTCACAAGAGTATTCCATAAGCTGGCCCAAATAAAGTCAATCTTGCCTAATATGAAGTAATCACCTGCATAGCAAACATATCACTGTGCCCCTGTTAGGCTCTGGATTTAAGAAAGGAAGGGGTATCTACCCAGTTATCTGGGTGGATATTAGCCAGGGAGGAAACTCCTGCTTTGTGACTGGTATGGTGCCAAGGCCCAGGCAGAGACAAAGGAAAAGTCCTGTGATCCTGCTTTCAAGTGTGCTGGTGTCACAAACGGGTCCAGTTTTGTTCCTATACTAAACTGTCTTTTCCATTAATTGCTGTTCTTTTTATGCTTGCAAAATAACAAGGTTACTTTTCTTTACCTTGTCTTTGTTAGAAGCTCAAGCCATAGATACTTATGAAAAATGGGAAGGACTGGATTTTTTAAAATATAGTACATATATACAATGGAATACTATGCAGCTATAAAGAAGGAAAAAATCATGGACTTTGCAGCAACTTAGATGGATTTAGAGTCTGTCATACTCAGTGATCTGCCACAGAAACAAAAAACTGAGTTCCACATGTGTTCACTCAAAAGTGAACAGTGAACATTTATCATAACACTATAAGAAAGGGATTGGCAGTAGCAGAACGCTGCAGGGGAGTGGAGGGGCATATAACATCAAAAGGGTACCTTATCTCAAATCAGGCAAAAGGACTAAAGGGAAGCCCAAATTTTACCTGTATGATGACCTCTTATTTACTTAATCCTGAATTGTACCCCACATCTTTAAAATAAATAAAAATTTTAAAAAAGAAAAAAAAAAAGACAGGAAAGTGATAAAAATAGAGACAACATGGGTATAAGGAAGGAGTGGTGAGAAAAGAAATAAAGTTAATTATGTATCACAAATAACGAATGGCAAATATAGGACATGTTTAGAAAATCCTAAAGGCAGTTGAAGAACAAGAGAAGACTTTGGAGTAACACATGAGTCAGCCAACTCCTTTGGGGCCAAGTGATTCCAAAGACGTCCCGTTCCTTCTTGGAAGAGCTAGCCTCACATAGTGTTTGGAACATCCCTGAAGAAATAGGAAAGGGTGATGTCTTACTACCTAAGCCATGCTAGACTTGGAGTACTTTGCCAAATAACTGATATAAGACCGGGAAGAACAGCCAGGTTCTTTTAGAGAAAACCATTAAGAGAACTCAGAGTTATACATTGAGAAATGTGATCATGCTTCGAATATACAAGGTGAAGGCAGTCAAAGAATTTTGAAAAAGTGGGGATAGTTGCAGGAAGGAGCATTGAAAACAGAAAAAAATAAGCGGAAGAAAATTGTTTTCCCAAGTGGTTTTGTTTGTTTGGTTGTCTGAAATAATGAGTGTGCGAAGGATTAGACAAATGTTCTATGGACTTTGGAAAAGGGGCAGGGAAGGCTGAGGACTGCAGGGAAATTATGCTCTTGGAGCAAAGGTAGGAATGGAGAGGGAGAGGCTTGTCAATGAAGACAAAACCACATATTTTAGAGGATTAAAATCAATTAAATATTTGCATTTTATATTCACATGAAAACAAACAAAATGTCAGGGCTCTGTTGCCTGATCAGCTTTGGAAGCCTCGAATTTAAAGTGGGCAAGGATTATATACTCTGCATTCAATTACTGCACGGAACTCACTTGACCTTCAAAACAAACAGGACATTTCACAGAGAGTAGAAAGGAAAGGCTCTTGTATTCCATCTGATATTACACTGGATGTTCAGGTCTACGAGTCCATCTACCAAACAAAAGAGCCAGCAGCATTTGTGACATCTGAAATCTGGAGTTCTTTTTAGAGGAGCCCCAGGAAAAAGAATTATATACTAAAACATTAGTTTATTTTCAATGTAAATAGAATTCAGCCCAGAAGAAAAGCCCTTCACCTTTTTTTGTTTAGAGATCCTGATAAATTAAAATATATATCATTTTCTGATGCCATTTATATGGAAAATAGAGCAAAGAAATACGTTTCTGGTGTGAGAAATGAGAACAAAGAAAGATAGCATGAAAAGGAGAGAGGCCAGGTGTACTGGCTCTTGTACCTATTATCCCAGCACTTCAGGAGACTGAGGCAAGAGTATCCCTTGAGCCAAGGAGTTTGAGACCAGCATGGGCAACATAGCGAGACCTTAACTCTACAAAAAACAAACAAACAAAAAATTAGCTGAGCATGGCAGCCCATACCCATAGTCCCAGCTATTTGAGAGACTGAGTCAGGAGTACAACTGGAGACCAGGAGTCTGAGGCTGGAGTAAGCTATGATTGCAACATTGTACTCCAGCCTGGGTGACAGAGTGAGACCTTGTATTAGAAAGACAGAGAGACAGAAGACATGGACAAAAAAAAGTAATGAAGGAAGAAAGAGAAGGAGACAAAGAGAGAGGAAAAGATTATAAGAAACTTTCTTCCCTCTGCTCAGATATTTTACATGTGCTATCAAATTTTTTTTTTTTTTTTTTTGAGTTGGAGTCTCACTCTGTCGCCCAGACTGGAGTGCAGTGGCCGCTTCCGGCCACCGCAACCTCGAGTTGCTGGGCTCCGGCGATCCTTCCGCCTCAGCCTTCCAAGTAGCTGGAACTACAGGCACGCGCTACCACGCCCGGCTACTTTTTTTGATTTATTGTAGAGATGAGGTTTCGCCTGCCCAGGCGGGTCTCGAACCCGCGGGCTCAGGCAATCCACTCACCTCAGCCTCCCAAGGTGCGGGATTACAGGCTGAGCCACCGAGCCCGGCTGTGCTATCAAATTTAACCTTACAACTCCGAGAGGTAGATTCTACAATTACACCCATTTTAGAGAGGGGAAAAGCAAAGCTTTGAGAAGTTTAAAAAGTTGACCAATGTCTCATAGTTAGCAAGAGTTGGGGTCAGACATTCCTCCTAAATCTATCTGCCACCGAGTCCCATGCTTACAGGGTAAACCAGGACAGAAGTGGGATGGGAATATTCAAAGTCACTTCATCTATGCCCCACCTACCTAAGATATGTGTTTTCCAATCATGTGTGCTCAGAGAGTGGCTTTCTTAGTAGGCTAGAGTTATGAAAGATATTTTGGCTAGGTATTTTATACACAATATATGAATATGGTGAAACACTTAAAAAACATAGCCTCCTTTTTCCCCGTCCCACTCAATTGTCTACTTAAAGGTGATGCAATCATTTGAGTTCTAACACAGAAATATGAGAAAAGAGCAGTCCCTTGAGGAAGAAAGTAAAGGAAGGAAGAAATTTTAAGGAGGAAAAATACCACCTTAGCTTTAAATGGAAAACAGAAAAGACTACATTTCAGTGGCTTCCTAGACAGAAGTCTCTGTTTCTCGCTATTTGAGAATGATTAATGAATTGACCCCCTGTGTGCCACTTTGAAAACACACCAAATGTGCTTAGTTTGGCAGACCAGTAGAGGAAGAACTATTCACACAGAACAAAAAAAGCTGCTGTTTGCCAGTAGCTATTAATTTGTGGCTGTATCAACACTTGTGCTGTTAACAATAATCTTATCCAAGAGTCTATTCTTGTAGAACCTCAGGGGTTGAAGAAATATTTTATTGGCAGCATCCCTAAGCTTATAAGTAGCAATATGTTTTGACAGAATGAAGCCACACAATTCTCACCTAGTCTTGGGTTTACTTTCTTATGAGACCGTCTGAGGCTGAAAATAAAAAGCACTCCCTTTCTCCCTTTACCTTCTGCAAAGAAATGGGCTTTACACTCAAACCCTAATGCTCCAATTTCTTTTAAATGTTTCAGTACTCACAATTTCTCTAAACTTTTGACTTCTAGACTTTTGAATCTAAATCTCTTATATGGATGAATTTTTTAACCTGTGCATACAAGAACACTTGATGTTATTGATGTGATCTCAAGATTATATCTATTTTGTGATCAACTACAGTGAAAATACCTCTTCTTATTATCATATGTTGGCTCCTAGTTTGGGGAGAAACTACAAATCTCTCTCTATTTAAATTGAGAGGCTTTTGGTCTTAAAACAATGCCCACAGCTAAAAACGGAAAAAGCAAATGGGTGTAGTGGCAAACTGAATCTTTAATAAAAAGTGGGAAAAGTAGCCTGGAACACAAGTAGAAAGTTCTACTGGGAATTAATCATTTCTGCCAATTGGGTCCGGCATGGAGCATAAAGATAAGAAGATAAGTGTTATGAACAAGCTGCGCTGAATACTTGGCAATGGTTGCTACATGAGCCTAGCAAATTGCTGACTCTATCGTGTGATCAATCACCGTAATTCCAAGTTGTACCTCTTAGGACTTTTGTGTCCTTTCTTCCATACATTTATTGGGGGAAAAAATGTCCACTGTGTGTTTATAATTTGGTGAAAACTCTGCTAGATAATGGAGCCACAAATAGATTGGGACAAGTTCCCTGGCCCCAAGGAGCTCTTGCCCTACGATTGGAGATAAGAACTGAGTATGAACAAATGATAAGAGTATTCAGATGGTGTAATGGAGCCAAAGATGGGGAGCACATGGCCCAGATGAGGCAGTCTAGAAAGGTTGAGATGCTTCAGTTGTTTTAAAAGTTGAGTCAAAGTCAGAGAAAATACTTCCAGGTATGGAGGAAGAGCGTGTGGGATCAAAATTGCAAGAGATGCTGAGTGAAATATAAGTGGCTCAATAGACTTGGTGCAAACCTGTTTGAATGAACGATGAAAAGTCATTCAATCCTGTGATTTGCTAAAATGGAGGGATTCTGGGAAGGGCATTCAGAAGGTTCTTGATTCAAATAAGTGGTTCTACTATTTATTGGTAAGGTGACCTTGGGCATATTACTTGTACTTAATTATTCATTCATCCAGCAAGTATTTATTGCAAGCATGCTCTGCAACAGCACTGACTCTCTCAATGTAGTGATAAGGGGTGAAACAGGATTGATGAGATAATATAAGAAAGATGGCTTACTGAGTCTGCTGTTCAAAAAGGGGACTGGCAATGATAAGTCTGTACTTTAAAAATTATAGTCCTGCCTGGGCTTGGTGGCTCACACCTGTAATCCCAGCACTTTGGGAAGCCAAGACAGGAGGAATGCTTGAGCCCAGGAGTTCAAGACCAGCCTGGGCAAAATAGCAAGATCTAGTCTCTATAAAAAATCCAAAAATTAGCCTGGTGTGGTAGCGCATGTCTATAGTCCCAGCTACTCAGGAGGATGAGATGTGTGGATCACTTGAGTCTAGGAGGGTGAGGCTGTGGTGAGACATGATCATGCCATTGCATTCCAGCCTAGATGACAGAATGGGACCCTGACTCAAAAAACACAAAGTTTCTCAACAATTTAGTTGGTGCCATCATCTTCAATGTTATAGAACTGTGCTGAATTCTCAGCAAAGTATAAACACTTTGTGGTCATTTGTTCAATACATATGTGGAACAAAGGATACAAAAGTCTCAAGAAGTAGAAGCTAGAACAGTCTGTACCTTACACATGGTTTGATGGCAGGGGCTGCAGGATCACAGCACAACACTGGCAGATAATTACCTTCTGGGAGCCCTGCCTTCATGACCCCACAATTATTTGAATGTAGTGGCTCCTTATGAATATGTCAAAGAGAGAAAGCAGTGCATGTCCAAGGTGATGGTGTTGGCTGTCTGGTCCTTGTTTTACCATATAAATTTGTTCGTAGAAAAAATTAATTAATGCTCACATCTGTTCATTTTTCTGTTTGTTTCACTTCTCTGGTAAGTGGATTTTGCACACGTTGCTTTTAAAGATTCACTCAGTCCCTGATGATTCGACTCATCAGAGACAAACCCAGAAATTCACTTTTGTTCAGGTGACAAACTTTTTCTGAACACTGAATATTTATGGGGTGCGCATCTAGGTATTTAGATGATAAAAATGACAGGTCAGATCTGCTCCCTTCCCTAAAGGAGCTGAAAATCCAGTGGGAGGTATGGTAAATCCATAAAGAAGGTATAACCAAATTAGTCTGTGAGCACTTATGTAAACAAAAGGGATAATTAATTCTGATGGGAAAATGGAAAACACTTTCCAAATGCAACACTTAAGAAGGATATTGAAGGAGAAGTAGAAATGTATCAGGCACAAAAAGAAATAAAAGGTCACGCCCAACTGGTGGAGCTTCATGGGTAAAATGTTTGGGTGGAAAATTCACAATGGGTAAAACACACTGAGCATTTATGAAGTGCTAAAAGCTTTCTATGTATTAATTCTTTTAGATCCGTATTATACCTGTATGAGGTAGGCACTGTTATTTGTACTTTACAAATGAAATACTCAAGGCACAGAGAGGCTAGGTAGTTTGTCCTTATAACAGAGCTAATAAAGGTAAAAACTAAATTTGACCCCAGACAGTCTGAGTCTACCTGTACTCTAATCTCCTGGCTCATGCGTGTTCTAGAAGCAGGAAACAGTCTGATATGGTTAAAACATAAAGTGAGGACTACAGGGAGATAAGATGAGTAGAAGATGAAACCATCTTTTAAGGGCCTTCAATGCTGTGCTAAGGGGCATGGGCATTGACATACAGTAGAGGAAGTGAGGTGGGTATAAGAGAAACTATAGTTTAAAAAAGAAATAACAAGTGATAGGAGATGTCCTCATTGCTAAGGAGACCTAAAGACAATAGGCAGCGGTGGGGACTGTAGTGACATTGAAAGACCTTACATTTGGGGACTACGTAGGGACAGTTGATTGGTCCAGTAGGAGAAATGTGGACATACAGTTTCTGCTTGCTCTTTTTAAAGAAAAGCATAAGTCAATTCTTATTGTTAAATCTTTACTAACTAAGAACATTATTGCCACCATGGACCAAAGAAAATATGCCCACTGGCACCTAGATTGCAATCGGAAGACATCTGTGCTTTTAAAAATAGTTCCTTCTTAAGCACATTGCGTGGAAGGCAATGTAAACATTTAGTGTTTTAGGAGGAAACATTCAGGGGTGTTATAGAAAATTGAATTGAGAGGGAAGGGCCACTGAGAAGATTATTGCAGTAGGAAAAAAATGACAAAAGCCTGTACTAGTGGTGGTGGAAAATGCAAGGCAGGCAAGGGTTTTCAGAGCATAATTGATCCCTCTAATGTAGCTGGGGATAAGAAAGAAGATAGCCATGATAATCCGGGACTGTCTAGCTTTGGTGATTAGAAGGAAGGCAATGTATTGATGGAGACATGAAACATAAAAGGAAGAGCACATATCTAGAGGAAAATAAAGAGTCTGATTTGAGAAGTGTTGAAATGGGATTTAGGAAGCATTCAAATGGCATCCAGCTCTTCTTGGCTTTTCTTTTGTAAAGAATAATCATTTGTCAGATGAAGTCAGATCCAATCCACTGATCACAACTGCTTCCTAGAAAACACTTAGAATTAAAAGAATTGCTAAAAACATTTTATTCTTGTGAGATGTAAGCATGAAATCAATTATTGACAAGAATTAGTAACAACGGAGTTGCAAATAGGATTCCTTTTAAAGAACTTGCTTATTGCTGCTTTCCTTTAAGTTTGAGCATAGTCTTCTGTAAGTTTTATCTGCATCGTCAATGGCAGCAAATCTATCAAGAGGAAATAATGTTTGATATGGAACAATTTTGTTTCAAGAGTCAACTTTGAAACTTTACTTACAGTTTAGCATTACCTTTCCTATAGGTATACAATCAGATTTCTGTGAATTTTTATTATTTATCATAATGTACATTTAGTTAGTCATTGATTGTGACCATAAAGCTTTTGTTCAGTTAATAAATTTTAAAGGACTTTGTAATCAAATACTGCATAACAATAAATATATAAATATTAATCAAACAATGAATTAAATAATGTTTAGTTCCTTCTGATTTCTATGAACTTTGATTTAATTAATTCCTTGGGGATAAGTGTGTGTGTGTGTGTGTGTGTCCCATCCTTTATTTTAAATGGGGCTTAACCCATCCCCCCCAAAAAAATTGTATGAACTGAAACATATACTGGAATCAGTAAAAAATAAGTAGGCAATATCTTAAGATGAGTATATATATACATATATAAAGACACATATATTTTTATTCATTCAACAAACATATATGTTCATCCCATGTGGAAGATACTGTGCTAACTAGTACAGAGAAACTCTGGGGAAAAGACAGTTTCTGGCTGTAAGCAATTCATAATCTGATGATACATATATAAATCATTGTAATATGAAGGAAAAACTGCCAAAAAGGATCAGAAGGTAGATGTTATTAGACAACTCTAACAGTTATAAAGTTGATACATGACCCATGAAACTTTTGTTAACAAAGCATAGTCTTTTCTTATCTTTCTACCTTGCTGAGATGTTCCTTGTTGATGTACCAACCTAAACCAAATATATTTTTCTGAATCACCAAACTTTTACACTTTAGCACAGTTTCTTGTTAAAAACCAACTCCAGCCTTTGTTCAACAAAACTGGAAAAAGTTATTGTAAAATTAATTTTTAAACAATATCAAGCACTATTCTACAGAACGATTATTGTTATCCTCAAAGGGTAAGAGTGTTGAAGAAATATTTATTATTTTCCCAGATCTTCAATTTCAAGAGCAGCTCATGGCTCATAAAATTTGTTCTTTAGGATTGCTATGCCATGCACTCTGATTGGGGTATGGGAGTTCTAACACACTCATAGACATTAATAGGGTACCCTTTCTTCCTACGCTCTAAACTGCACTATATATGGCTGTAGTTAAATTAACAATCAGCCACAACTACTTCAGCCTTCTTTTATAGTCACATCATTTCTAGAACTCAGTGTGCATGAGGCTGCTTTAAAATCTCATGTCCTTTGTGTGACTTCTTATTCTTTTACAGATACCAGAGAAACGCTAACTGAGAAGAAAGTCCTGGGAAGTCAGACCGTGGCCACAGGAGGGTGGGGTCCTATAACTCTATCTTGCCCTGTTGTTGCCTGCAGGAAGCACAACCTTCTGCTGTGTCAAACAGCACGTTCAAGAGTTGGTATGGTCCTGAAAAAATAAAAAGATGGGACATTTTGCTTCCATGAAGGATTGACATGTAAGAGATTCTCAAATATCTTGAGGTAATAACACATGTAGCTTTCAGAACAGGATATATTTTTATAGTTGAGGATGCAAAGGTCATTTAGGTGCCTCTCCCCAGGTCACACAGTGAGTGGATAAAAGATTCTGACTCAAAGTTTAGCCATCTTTTCATATTCTTGTTCTTTAAGTATTTCATTAAATATGCAAATATTAATCTACCTGATCTTCATAAAAACCCAATGATGGGATTGACTTTTGGCATGGCAGTTGAGAAGCTTCACTCATCTGCTCTCCAGTGAAACTTGCGAAATTTTTTTTTTTATGTTTTCATTTTTTTGTATTAGAATCTCACTCTGTTGCCCAGACTGGAGTGCAGTTGCATGATCACAGCTTACCACATCCTCAACCTCCTCGGCTCAGGTGATTCTTTTGCCTCAGCCTCCTGAATAGCTGTAATTACAGGAACGTGCCACCATGTATGCCTAATTTTTTTTTTTTTTTTTTTTTTGTAGAGACAAGGTCTTGCTATATTGGCCAGGTTGGTCTTAACTTGGGCTCAAGAAATCCTCCCACCTTGGCCTCTTGAAGTGCTGGAATTACAAACTTGACCTATCATCCCTGGCCTGAAAATCATTTAAAAACTCTATGATGCAAATTCTATTACTATTATTCTTATTTTTATAAGTTAGGAACTGAATCACAGAACAGTTAAGTAACTTGCATAAGGTCATAAAAAGCTTAGATTTGAACCTCGTTGGTTGGTTTCAGAGCATATCTTCAGGAGAGGAATCGGGGACGGGGGTGATAGGCAGCATATTCCTAACTATTTTATTCTAGAGACAAAATGATGTACACGGGATATAATAGGCTTAGGAGCAATTTACACGAAAGTGTCTAATCTCACAGATAGTTTGATATATGCATATATCCTTGGTTTGCCAGAATTATATATAATTTTTTTAAGTAGATGCAACTTTTCTAATGGGAATTTTACATGTAAAATGCTTGAATTTCTAGTTGTCTTGATTGATCAGAAACTCTGGTGAATACTGAAGCTCCCTCCAGGAGCATAGAGTAACTCTCAGTCGGAGCAGAGGGACAACTGCTCTGTTTGGAAGAACATGTACACCATGTTGCCTCATTCTTTACCTGACCTACCTAATATTCATCTGAATGATTCCTGTAGGTCTTTAACTTCATGTCTTGCTCCACACCATAATGGTGACTAAGAAAAGGTTATAATGGAGGGAAGATTTATTCCTGGGGGCTGGTTGAATACTAGATCTGCCTGCTATTCCTTGTTTGAACATCAGAAAACTAAACATTTGTCTGGACAGCTGCTTATGCAAAACTCAGGTTTATTCTCCATAAAATTAAGAGCTAATAGTAGCTGCATCTGAGAATTCTGCAAAGTAAAATACATAACAGAAGGACTGACATATAGTAAACTCTCCATAAACATTAGTAAGTACTCAATGAATATTAGTAAGCACTCAATATCACTAACTGTAGCTGCTGTTATTATACCTTTTGTAATCTTCACAATGAAGAAGGGAATCCCCTTTAAAATTCCTAAAAGCATAGAAGGAGGGACCCAAAAAGTCAGAATTTATTCGCAAATACTATCTATTTATTCTTATATGCTTAAACTTCAGTTATCTTCAAAGTATTCTCCATTTGATGTAATACACCTATGGAGACACTTTCCACTGCTCAAAACTGTTTTTAACTTGTCAATTTTGATGCCTTTCAGTGCTTCTGCAGTTTTTTGTTTCACCTCTTCCACACTGGCTAAATGTTTCCTTTTGAGGACTTTTTTCACCCAAGGAAACAAAAAAGAAGTCCTTCATGGTGATGTTAGGTGAATAAGGAGGGAGTGGTAGGAGGTCATGCTGTTTTTGATAAAACATTGCTGAACACTCAGTGCAACATGGGCAGGTACATTCATAAATCACCCATCATAAAATAGACAAATGTGTCAAAGGGATCTCCAAAAAAATGGATTAAAGCTGAATGCAGCCCTTTACAATACTAGCTGGTACACTGGTGTTGATGGGTCTCTAGAACACTTCCCTAGCATAGGAAGCCTATACTTCAAACAGCTCACCCTCCAAAAGATAATTCTGGTTATTTTGGGGTTCCTCTTGCATTATAATAAAGGGAGGTATACACAATTTAAATAATCTATGTCCCTAGTCATGTGTGCAGTGGCTCATACCATAATTTCAGCACTTTGGGAGGTTGAGGTAGGAGGATTGCTTGAGCCCAGAAGTTTAAGACCAGCCTAGGCAACTTCATCTCTACAAAAATATATATATTTATTACATATAATTATATATAAGTACAGGCTTCAGATACCATCCTCGACCTGAAAATCATCTTAAAACTCTGTGCTGCAAATTCTATCAGTATTTTTTCTATATATAGTCCCAGCAACTCAGGAGGCTGAGGCAGAAGGATGGCCTGAGCCCAGGAGGTCAAGGCTGTGGTGTGCTGTGATCATCCTACTGCACTCCAGCCTGGACAATAGAGCAAGACTCCAACTCAAAAACAAAAACAATAAAATAAAATAATATACTCTATGTCCCAAAATGAACGTCTATGAAAAATTATTCATGGACTATTGGAGGAAGAAGACAGCAAAAGTATAGCTTCAGGTAGAGATGAGGCAAGTATTAAAAATGAATAATTATAAGTTGCAGCAGTAAAACAAAAACAAAAAAAAAATGTCTAGTAATGATCAAGAGGCAAAGTAAGAAAAAGCAGAGCTTCTGCAGAGGAAGGAGAATATCCACACTGGAATATAGATTTAGGAAAATTTTACAGAGAAAGTAAAAAAAGGAAAAAGAACAAAATTATGTCTAAATAACTAAAAAGAAAAAAAGGTAGTCCAAAATAAGTGAAATTCAAGTCAGAAGAAGAAGAAGAAGGAGGAGGAGGACGAGGAGGAGGAGGAAATAGGAAGACATATTATGCTTCCATGAATCTGTGGCTTATGAGGAGTCTATACCCAGAGGAACATAGATTGTTCTACCAAAAAGATACTTGCACACGCATGTGTGTAGCTGCACTATTCATAAGAGCAAAAACCTGGAACCAACCCCACTGCTAATCAAAAGTGGACTGAATAATGAAAATGTGGTACATATACATGATGGAGTATTATGCAGGCATAAATGAGAACAAAATCATGGACCCTGCAGCAAACTGTATTGAGTTGGAGACCATCATACTTAGTGATGTATTTCAGAAACAACTGATTACCGCATGTTCTCACTAAGTGGGCCTTGAACACTGGTCACATTAGTACAAGGGAAAGAGTGGCAGTCACTGGGCAATGCCAGATGAGGAAGGGGTGTGCACATTACAGCACAATGGGTACCTTGCTCCTAAATCAGGGGAAGCGAGGGCCAGTTGGAGGTCCAAACTTCACCTGTATGCAGTCTGGTTGTATAATTAATCCTTACTTGCATCGCACATCTCTAAAATAAAATAAAATAAAATACCTTAAAATTACTTGAATTCTCCCAGGAAAGAAATTAAAGATGAAAAACCCAGTGATTCCTTGGAATGCCTCACTTCACAACCTCCACAACTCGGAGGCTGGGTCATCTGTGATTTGACAATGAAAGGTGGCCTCAGTCCCAGTGGTCTGACCTTAAACTGGGTTATCTTATTTCAGCTTAAAAATCATACGAGTAAAAACGAAATAACTAACGTAACAGTCTTTTGATAATGTTTTTTAAAGGAGCTTTGAGAAAGTATCAAAACCTAGAAGTGGCAAACATCACTGTTCTGATTTAAATTGTTGATTTTGCTAGAAAACATGTTAATCTCACAAAAGACAGGACATGACCCTAGCAGTCCCGGGTCGTAAGTACTTGATGAATTGTTTTTAGGTATCATGATAAAGGAAAACAACTAAGGCTATTTTACAGCATTGGGGTCGAGAAAACCTGACAGGGAGGTGTTGAGTCAGAAAGGTTGGGGACACCTATGAATTTGTTATTCATCACATCTATAGTCACCACCATGGGAAGATGGAAAATAAATCGAATTGATGAGGCGCTGAGGTAAAGCTGTTAGTTTCATACTAGTATGCAAAACCTTCAGAATTTTTCCAAGGAAAAAACATGTCTGATTTGAAAGAAAACAAATGTAAAGCTGGAAAAAAAAGGAAACAATGATAAGCCGGATGGGCCCAGACATATCTTATGCAGCTGAGATCATTCTGGAAATAATGACAGCAAAAGAGATGAGGGAATTTAAAATATGTGACAGATACACAACAAAATATGGAGAAGGGCACAATACAGTAAAAGGAACGGAAAGAAAGTTATACTGAGGCTGCATAAGTGACAGATGATCCCTGTGCCTCCTGTTACTCCAATTTCACAATCAAATTATACAACGTATCATCATCTCCACTTCACACATTAGAAAATCGAGAATTAGGCAGGTTAAGTAACTTGTCCAAGGTCACACAGTAAGCAAATCTAGAGGTGAAATTCAATTTACTGTCTATCTTACGCGTAAGCTTTTATCTACACACCATTGCCTTTCAAAACAAAGACATAAAATTGAGAAATAAAGGGAAATACAATTATATTGAAGCTGTATAGTTGAAGGATGGGTGTATTGTCTGCAGAGCATAAGGCTGCAACAAATTTTTTAAAAAGAAAAAAGAAATGTTGGCAGGATTTCCACTCACTTGTCAAGTAAAAGAGAATCCTCTACAATGTTATGGAAAGGTGTGTCTGACCACGTGAGCACTTGGGAGCGGAGCTCTGCGTTAGATACCCGGGCTCACAGCACAGAGCTGCAATTTTGAGCTAGAGTTCCTATTAAGAAAATATCTCTTTCTAAATAATACATAATTAAAATGGATTAAGTATTACTTGACTTCTTTTTTGCTGCTATTCAAATAGGTTATTGCCACTATTCATAATTAAACAAGCAATTATCGTTAAAGTGTGACATTAGGCAGCTCTTGGTAAGACTGACTTGCTGTCTTCACTCAAATACCTCTCTGGGGATGGTATACCTGGAATGATTTTATTCCCTGAGGAATTGTGGAGGGTCACATTGGAGGATTATGAAACAATACTTGTTTTATGCTAGTCTGTGATGAAATAGTGCCTAAAATTGGTCTATGAAGGCACACTATCTTTTTAATTTCCAGGAAGCATATACTTGAACAATAAAGCTAAGAAAATGAAAAATAACATAGAATACATACAATAACATAGGATATATACATATATTTTTAAAAATAAGAAATATGTAAGTATTGCACCACTTTTGTGCATTTTCACTTTTGTAAAATATGTTTGTGTGTTTGTTTGCTTTGAGTGGGGTCTCAGAGACCCTGGGGATCTGAGTCAGTCAGACTGGAGTGCAGTGCTATGATCACAATTCACTGCAGCCTTGCACTTCTGGGCTCAGGCAATTCTCCCTTTTTAGTCTCCTGAGTAGCTGGGACTACAGGCACACATTACTGTACGTGGTTAATTTATTGATTTTTTTTGGAAAGCCAAGGTCTCACTATGTTGCCTACATTGTTCTTGAACTCCTGGGCTCAAGCAATTCTCTTGCCTCAGCCTCCCAAAGTGCTGAGATTACAGGCATGAGCCAACATTGCTTGCAAAAGTTTTATGCATATAATCAAATGAAATTTTGCATGTAATACATTAATGAACTACATGGTAATAGTATAGGTATTTTTTTCTTTCTGCATTTTCTGATTTTTTACAGCAAAAATATATGATTTTTAAAAAGTTCAACAGTATAGAATCAAAAGAAATGTCTATTTCAATTCACTCTTAGAGAAATTAGGTTAATTATCACACTGAGGATGACTTTGAGGGAATTTTATAATACAGAATATTTATGTGTCTAATTAAACCACAATTTATGGAAATTTAGACATCAATTTATACTCCAAGCAAAAACTGCCATAAGCAAATTAAAAATGTAAATAGTCAGCCTAGCGAGGTGGCTCACACTTGTGATCCCAGCACTTTGCAAGCGAGGCCGAGGTGGGAGGACTGCTTGAGCTTAGAAATTTGAGACCAGTCTGAGCAACATAACAAGACTTCATCTCTACAAAAAAAAAAGTTACCTGCAGTCCCACATACTTGGAAAGATTGCCTGAGCCCGAGAGATTGAGTCTGCGATCAACCATGATGATGCCGCTCCATTCCAGCCTGGGTGACAGAGTGAAACCTCAACACACACACACACACACACACACACACACACACACACACACACAGTAAATACTGAAATAAACAAAATTTTAAAACTTCTCCAAACTATTATTTTCATTAATAACAATAATTACTAATAGTTACTGAGATTTATATAAGCCAGGCACTCTTCTGAGTGTTTTACATCACTTAACTTGAACAAGCATGTGATATAGATGCTATAATTGTTTCAATTTCATCAATGGAGAGACTGAGGCAATGCAAGAACTGTTTCAGTAGCATCCATATAAATTAACAATATATTTATAAAACAGTACCTTGTAAACATGTTGAAATAAATCTGGCAGGATTGATGCTTTCTAAACATTTTGTATTCATTAATCACTAATCATGAATGATTTTTAAAATATTTTTATTGTGCATCTAAAGGAAGTTAGAAAATATTTCTCCTTTCTACACTGAAATGAAAGAGCTTAGACTATTCATTCATTGCTCCTAATACCATTCTTTCAAATACGTGTGTGAGCCGGGCTCAGTGGCTCAGTCTGTAATCCCGCGCCTTGGGAGGCTGAGGTGAGTGAATTGCCTGAGCCCGTGGGTTTGAGACCCGCCTGGGCAAGTGAGACCTTATCTCTACAATAAATCAAAAAAATTAGCCGGGCGTGGTAGCACGCGCCTGTAGTTCCAGCTACTTGGAAGGCTGAGGCGGAAGGATCGCCGAAGCCCAGCAGGTCGAGGCTGCAGTGGTCGGGAGCGGACACTGCACTCCAGTATGGGCAACAGAGTGAGACTCCAACTCAAAAAAAAAAAACGAAAAAAAACACAAATATGTGTGTGGACC
>CAUYQG010193937.1:0-11775 GCA_963574415.1 Tarsius wallacei
GCACTTTGGGAGGCCGAGGAGAGTGGATTGCCTGAGCCTGCGGGTTCGAGATCCACTTGGGAAGCTTGGTGAGACCTCGTCTCTACAATAAATCAAAAATTAACCGGGCATAGTAGCGTGTGTCTATAGTTTCGGTTATGTACTTGGAAGGCTGAGGTGGAAGGATCACTGGAGCCCAGCAGGTTGAGGCTGCGATGGCCAGGAGCATGCCACTGCACTCCAGTTTGGGCAACAGAGTGAGACTCCCAACTCAAAAAAAAAAAAAAAGGAGGAAGAAAATGAAAACCACACTCATGTCTCATCACTGTGGACGAGAAAGGACTTTTCAAGAAGGTGCATTTTGCTTTTTTTTTTTTTGTCCCCATAACATTTGGCTTCCAAGGACTAAAGATGGGGTTCATCAACTGGACAATTTACCAAAGCTACTGCTTAAAATGATTCCCGATTATCAATATTAATTCAGTTCCTACCGACACGTATTTATGAAGCACCTGGTACGATCAAGAAAAAGCATTAGATAATGAGGGGACACACAGACCTAATGGAGACACATGACATCTGCCTGCTCAACCCTAGGACGAGACTTCAGGTCCATGTGGGAGGGAGGAGATGAGATGGGAGTAAGCAACCAGACTGCCAGGCTGCATCTGGCAAGCCCTACAAGCACAGCGTAAGGAAAGCCATAGAAGTACTCAATGGAGAGAAAGGCCAGGCATGGGGGCACACACCTGTAATCCCAGCATTTTGGGAGGCCGAGGTGGGAAACTCGCATGAGGCCAAGAGTTCAAGACCAACCTGGACAATGCAGCGAGACTCTATTCCTATATAAAAATGAAATATAAATTTTTAGCCTGGTGTGATGACCATGTTGCCATCCCAGCTGCTAGGGAGGCTCAGGCAGGAAAATTGCTTGAGCCCAGGAGTTCAAGGCTACAGTGAACCATGATTGTGCCACTGCACTCCAGCCAGGGTGACAGAATGAGACCCTGTCTCAAAAAGAAACAGAGAAATAGTGAGAGAGGGAGAGAGAAAGGCTAGGATACTGAGGAAGGCTTCATGGAGGTAGTATACTTCAACCAGGCCTTGAAGGACAGGTGCGATATCAGAAGATGGTGTTGAAAGGTAGAGCAGGTCTATTGAAGGCAGAATCTAAGCAGAAGTGCTGAATGGGTGATTGCCGAATGAGCTATGGAGTGGTTGAGTTGGAGAAGTACTTTCTCAGCTTTATGAAACTAAACAGGGCCCTTCCTGAAGTGAGTTCTGTAGAGACCCACAAGGTGCTTATAGCAGAGATGCTTTGGTCTAAAGACCTGGCCACTCTGGAGACCCAGAGCCTGGTTTAAATCCCATGGCTGGAGACAAGAGTGCAGGAAGTCAGCCTGGAAAGGCAGCATGCTCTGGCTTTGGCCACTTAGAAGATATGTCGCTCTGGGGACAACTGGGGGCTACTGGTGGTTACTAGGCAGAGACGTATCAAGGTCAGAGCTATGCCTTGGTGAGACTCCTTGGGCGAGGATACAGAGGCTGGGTCAGAACAGGGAGAAGTAACTTTGTCTTGAAGTTGCATAGAAATGCAGTAAGCACTTACATATAATTATGAATCCCAAGAGCTATAAAAAGTGACCAAATGCCCTGCCACAGTCCTGCAGAGGCTCCTGGTGACAAACCCAGCTGTGGAGACGTCATTCGACTGCAGCTGGGGAAAGAATGCAGATTTTGTACTTCTAGAAGCTGAGGCTGACACAAATGTGGTTGAGAGCATGGGTTTTGGAGGCCCACAGGCCTGTGGTTGAATTCCAGCTTTAATCACAACTTCCCGAACCCAGGCATCATTCTCTCAGCTGCAAAATCAAGACCCTGTCAGCTTCCTAAAGTTGTTGCAGGGATTAAATGAGGCTGTCTGTTGAAAGTGCTGAGCATAATGCTTGGTGATAGTGAGCACTCAAAACATGATGATTCTCCAGGACACCTGAACCAACCACATGAAGGGCAGATGGGGTGCCCAGCAGATCAAGTGGAGACATACACTAATATGGCCACTAGGCTTCCCTTGGCTGGTGCAAGCCCAGCCCTGTGCTGGACGCTTTCTTCCCTTTGTTGAGTCGAGTGCCTGCCAACCAAAGCCCATGACAGGGACCCTGCAGACATTTCTCAAATTCATCCCTACCCTCCTTTAGAGGAGACCCCTCAGGCTTCCCTCCCATGTGCTGATCTACATAACTACCTTAGTGAGTTGAGCCCACAGAGGGCTTCCTAGGCAACCAAGGAGGGAGATGACTTTGTCCACACTACCAACGAACCTGCTTTTGAGTACTATAATGACAGATTGTGCAGCACATCGGCGAAGGCCACATGGTGTGTCAGGATGCAGGTACAGTGATGGAAAAGTTTTGCCTGCACACTTTCTCCTCGAAGATGAGGGCACTGAGAGATACACTGCACTATAAAGGGTGGATTCCAGATGCATCCAGGACAAATGTCATGCATGTGCCCAGAGAAGGGGTATCAATGACACTCTTGGTTTCCCAGGGGCTGATGTTTCTGCTTTCCACAAGGTAGAGACAAGAAAGGAGCTTTGTCAAAAAATAGTCTCTGTGCTCCATTTCCCCTTTCTAGTTTGTCTCTGCATTTTAGGTTTCCTTAGATGTTCACTTGGAGATACGTGCCTGACTCTTGCTCTGGTGCTCCCCAGGGAATCCATAGTTTCCTCTATCTCTCCTGTTAGCCCCCACCCCCAGGGCTCAAATCACCAAGCTCCCCCACCCCCCACTCCTTCCCCATGTCTCTCACCTGGCTGGTGGCTGCACCATGTTCCCACCACCACATGGCACAAACTCAGAAGCTTCAGTGAAGGCTTTGTTTTGCCTTATGAATTTGTTCGTTGGGTGTCCTTGGCTTGGGCCTGAGTGGATGAACCTCAATCGGATTTCAGACCTGAGATTGAGTTCCTACGAACTCCGCTGGGAACCAGAAGAAGAATGAAGCAACAGAGGGACTGCTGATCTTTGACCCCTGCCCATTGATGGCTGTTGTCGTCACTGTGGGTGGCTGCTCTGAACAAGAAATGCATTGTCTCTCCATCCTTTGTGGCCTGGCCTTTTCAGTCAGTCTTCTCAGGACATAACCTTTAATCAGGGATGTGTTCTTCTACCTAGGGCAAGGGGTGAATGAGGGAGGCAGATCAAGCAAGTCAGCAATACTCCAGAGAGTCTAAACTTGAGAAGGAAGCATCAAGGAACATGATGAGTCGATAAGAGTTAAAAATTAATATTCATGGAATAGTTACTCCATATTAGACACTTACTTTGGTTGTTTCATGTAATCCTCACATTAAAGTAGGTACTCTCCCACTTCAGATAAAAGATCTGAGATTGTTTTGTTGTTGTTTTTTTGACATAGCCAGAAAGCCAGGCAGAACTCTGGTTCTATGCTTGATCCCAGGCAATGAATCCAGAGTCTGCAAATATAACTATTATTTGGTATTATCCCCATGGGTCAAAAAGGAAGTTGAAGATGAAATTGTGTTTAGGATCTCTGCTAAACTCCCTGGAATCAGGAAGTCAAAGACATGGGTGTGAAAAGTTTCTGGGGTTCCTTTCCCACTATCCAAATATCAAGGCTCTGGTTAAGGTCCACTTCTCCATAGCTTCTTCCTTGATAGATTTTCTGAATTCACATCACCCAAATTAGCTCAGGAATGCCTCAAAGCAAAACTATTGGTACATTTTTCCATTTTACAGATTAAAACTGAGTTTAGAAAGAGTTCATTCAAAATCGCACTTCTAACAAGTGACCAAGCCTGGATTTGAACCCAAGGTACCTGACTTATAGTCAGTGTGCTTCATCTCTATGGTATATTTGCTCCCCTCCATTGAAGGCATTAAAGGTACCCCTCCATCAATGTCAATAGATCATGTAATCATGTAATTTGCACTTTCTGTATGCCAATGTAGTGGAAAAATAAATATTTTCCTCCAACCCTCATAGGTTCTTAGTTCAAATGGACCCCTGTAACAAAAGACAAATTAACAAGAGAAGAAGGAACAGAAAGGTTTTTTTGTTTGTTTGTTTGTTTTTGAGTTGGAGTCTTATTCTGTCACTCAGACTGGAATGCAGTGGCTGCTCCCGGCCACTGCAGTCTCAACCTGCTCCCGGCCACTGCAGTCTCAACCGGCTGCAGCAATCCTTCCACCTCAGCCTTCCAAGTAGCTGGAACGACAGGCACGCGCTACCACGCCCGGCTTATTTTTGATTTATTGTAGAGATGAGGTCTCGCCAAGTTGCCCAGGCAGGTCTTGAACCCACGAGCTCAGGCAATCCACTCACCTCAGCCTCCCAAAGCGCTGGGATTACAGGCTGAGCCACCGAGTCCGGCCCAGAAGGTTATTACTATGTGTATTTCACGTACATATGTGTGAGTGAGTAGCGGTTGTCGAAGAGTCATTCTCAAAGATGTGACTTTGAATTCTGCCTTATATGGCATCTTGAACAAAGAAAAGTAAATTTTAGAAAAGTGACAAGAGAAATAACTTTGAATCTCGAGGGCCAGCAAGTGTGGGACAGCAAATAACTGGTAGACAAAGGCTATTTAGTAAAGTTTGTTCGTGTGGATTCCTCTGGTACCATCTTCAGACGTAAGGGTCTAAAGTCATCTTCAGTGGTTGACCTTTGCTTTCCCTGCTCCAAGAGGGATGGGACGCCTGTGGTCTTTATAAGCCTATGTCCTGCCTTTACACAAACAGAGGAATGGTAGAATGTTTTTCTGCATCTGCTTCTTCTTATTTGCCTTGAGCTCAGTAATACTTCCTATTTCTAGAGGCATGTTCTGGTCTCCAACACCTAGCATCCCTGCCAAAGGCTCTCTAGAAGAATTAGAGGTATTATTCTTGCTCTCAGAGAACATGCAATCTGGCTGACAACAACTTTTAAGTCATCTTTGTGTAAATAAGCTACCAGCACACAAGAAATTTGGAAGAAATTGCAAGGGAAGGAAATATATATATATAGCAGCCACCAATGGCTTTGGAAAAAAGAACCTTGTCATGAACTGCTCTCTAATAGTAGTTGCCTTGTCTCCTTAGTTATTATTATTATTACTTTTTGCTTTTTTTTAAAGATTTTTTTATTTTCATTGCTATAGAAGATCAAAGGAAGAGAAACAATCTCACGGTGAAAGTAAGAAAGCATGTCATATTTTTCTTTGACTAGTGCTTAGAGCAGTATTTTTTTGTTTGTTTGTTTAAGTCCCAACAAGTTTTATTCCAGACCTGCCACTTTGGAGTGGTGACAAAAAAATCAGTCTTGGTAGTAACTGAAGTCCTTTGCCCTTTCATAGTAACACTCTACTTGGAAGGCATCTGATCTAGAAAATAGGAGGGTGATGGGAAGACAAAGAATTGAAGGACTTCTGATCTCTTACAATAGAAACCCTATAGGATAGCACCCCTAGCATGCAAACTAGAAAAATAAAAACTGACTGAGCAGAGAGATGTGAGGATACATGCATGCCTGGGTCTTGGACCCAGTTAGAAGTGGGAGAAATGTCTCTCCTGTGAATCTGTTGAACTCTACTGGATTTGGGCATGAAAAAAAACACAAAATGATAATGCGGTTTAAAGTGATCTCAGGTCACAGTACCCAAGATGTCTGGCAAAAACAATGGAAATACGATTTAAAAGATTCAACTTCAAATTCAGGCTTCAGAGAATCACCATGGAAAATAGACATGAGCAAACAATTTTAAAAAATGACTAAACATATGTCAACAAACCACCATGACTGAAAGTCAGTAGAAACAACAAACCATAGAATCTGACCTACAAAGACTACAGATGCTAGAATTACCTGACACAGAATACGAAATGGAATTATTAAATATGTTTAAAAAGTAATGAGAGTATTATGATTTTGAGGAATGCAAAGAAACAGAAAATGTTAAATTGAAGAGACATGAAAGATAGATTGTGAGAGTCCAATAAATATCTACTGAAGTTCCAGAATTGCTAATAGTGAGAATCGGGTGAGAGTCAATATTCAATAAAATAATGGCTGACATTTTTCTAGAATTTATTAAATATACCAATATTCAAACTCAGAAGGTCCAAAGGAATTTGTATTGAAACTGCAGAATACCAAAGACAAAGTGAAAACCTTAAAACTAGCTAGAAAGAAAAGACAGTTTGACTACAAAGACACATTCATTAGGATGACAACACACTTGCCGAAAGCAACAACAGAAACTAGAAGATAGAGAAACAATATCACCAAAGTGCTGAAAGAAAAAAATCACTTTTATTCTAGAATTCTATAACCTCCAAAACTGTATTTTAAATATGAGTGTTATGTATAAACGTTTTCAGGTAAATAAAAACAGCATGCGCTCCCAACAGATGCCCTCATGCTAGAAGGAACTCCTGAAGGACTTTCTTCTGGGAGAATAAAAATAATCCCAGAAGGAACGTTGATGATGTTAGAAGTAATTGTTAGCAAAGAAAATATAAAGACATGGAAAAAATCTAAGGAAAAATTGATGTAAAAGTAATAATAAAGTTTTATGGTGGACTAAAACAAAGATAAAATGAAAACCTTGGAAAATGACACTTGAGTCAGGAGGTAGATGAATGGAGTTAGTGTAGCGAATTAAGTTCTCTCAAAGTGATCCATAGAATGGTAACATATTGATTATCTTTTAAAAAAAATTTTTGGAAACTTACAAAAAAGTTGTGAGGACACCATAAGTAACTTTTTCCATCTGAGTCGTTTGAAAGTAAGCCGCAGACCTGATGCCTGTCTCACCCCTGAACACTTAAGTATGTGATTCCTGCACATCACAGTAACTACATTTAATAATATCACTACATTGAGTTCTCACACCTACTTAAATTTTTCCAATTGTCCTAATAATATTCTTTATCGCAAAAGGATTCTGTCCAGGATCATACATTGCATGTGGTGGTTCTGTCTCTTTAGGTTAATACAGTTATTTCCCCGTGGTTTTCATAACCTTGATGCTTGAAAATTACAGACCAGCTATTTTGTAGAATGTTCCTCATATGATTTGCCTGTTGTTTTCTTATTATTTCAGTCACTGCCTCTTTGGCAGAACACTGTGTTCTCATGGCATCCTGTTAAATGGCTGTCCTCTTATGAAGATGCCGAATCTAACCTCTTGATTAAAGTGATATCTGCCAGGCCTTTTCACTCATGGTGGAAAAGTTAATCTTTTTTCCCTTGGTAGTTAATAAGTGCTTGATAGAGGATATAATGAAACTATGAAAGTGGCTTACTTCTCATCAAATTTTCTAGGTATGTACATATGTATGAAAGTACAGATTGTTCCTGACTCAATAATGGTTCGACTTCATGATTTTTTTCAACTTTACAATGGTGCGAAAGCAATACTCATTCAGCAAAAACGCCACACAACCATTCTGCATTTCAATTCGATGTAGTGTTCAATAAATCACATGAGCTATCCAACACTTTGTTATAAAACAGGCTGTAGGTTAGATGGTTTTGCCCAACTGTAGGCAATGTAAGTGTTCTGAACACATTCAAGGTGGGCTGGACTAGCTGTGGTGTTCGGTAGGTCAGGTTTATTCAATGCGTTTTTGACTTAGGATATTTTCAATTTATGGTGGGATAGTTTCAATTATGGTGAGATTATTGGGATGTATCCCATGATAAGTCAAAGAGCATCTGTCTTTCATTTTTCATGGCTTTTTATTCTATTAAATGTGTTGTCATCCATTATTCTCATTATTTATTTTGATGCTCAAATCGTCCTCAGTTTTCTCAATGAGAGTCTTGCAGGTTGGTGACTGAGCTATTTTGAAATGTCTGTCTCATTCCTTGAGTACTTCATTATTTCATTGCATGGAGATGTTTCAGGCTTATCTTGCTGTTCCCTCTCAGCACCCCTGCAGATCTTCCTCCCCCTGCTCTGGTTCCCACCCCCACTCAGAGCCACTGACTTGACCAGAAGCTCCATGTAACGGCTTGGACCCCAACACCCCACAGGCTGTCCTCCCATATGAAACTCTCCTCTACCCTCTCGTACCCTGAACCAGGAGCCTATCTTATCCCCCAACCTTCCCCAAGACCCCACAGATACCTCCTTGCCCTGGGTGGGCTGCCTTCCGGAGGGTATGTCCAACCCACCTGCTCAAGCTCTGACACCCTGCCCCATGTTCCTTCCATGAGATTGATGCACTCATTCTGAACAAGCTGCAACACCAAGTTCCAGGCAACATAGACACCCTCTTCCTCCGACAACCTGTTCCAGGCACTTAGGTCGCCCAGAGCTGCCCCGACTCACCCCATGCAGACACTTTTTTTCTTGTTCATCCCAGTCGTGAGCTGCACCCTTCACCCGGTGGAGATGCCAACCTTGCTAGGCCCACCTAATGGATTTGGGAGCAAAATGCTTGGGAAGGAAAGGGAATGAAAGAAAAAGGAAAGGGAGGAAAAAATAAAAATAAAAAAGGACACATGGGGAAGAGGAGGAAAGAACGGGAGACCGGGATGTGGAAAAAGAAGTAGAAAAGGAAGAACTTCATTTTTAAAACTTGTTAAACTAAAAATGCATATTGAAAATTTGAGCGTAATCCCTAAAAGGATGGAGATGGAGTATGTAACATCCAAACTAGGAAGAAGAAAAAGTATGTACTAAGAGCAAAAAACAAAAACAACAACAAAAAACCTGAAACATATTAAAAGAAGACAAGAAGGGAACAAAGCAAATTAGGGAAACAAAAAAGGGACAAATAGAAAGTACTAAATACGTTGGTGGAATTTAATATAAACAAATTAAAAATATTCATGCCATGTCATTAAACGATAAAGATAACCAGACTGGATGTAAAAACCAAATCCATGTATATACCGTTCACAGGAGCCAAGTCTAAGACATCAGGATCTAAAACATGTGGGGCAGCCCCAGACCATGTTTCCCCTCACACTCATGTCCTCGCTGTCCTGCCCCAGAGCCCAAGCCATGAGGGAGACTCTAGAAGGATGGTGGCCCTGCCTAAGGCTACCTAAGCAGGTGGGATGGTCTCCCTGGGGGCTGCAGAGAAAGAACAAGATGAGCCTGGGCATCTTTTGTGGTGCCATGAAGTAAGAAAATGCTCAAAGAATGCCAGGGACAGGTCTCGAGGACACAGAAGTGAGAAGGGCTCCTACTGGTCAGTCACAGTCAAGTTCATGTCCGATAGCTGCCTTCCCCAGGCTGGCTGACTTGTGTCTGTGTGTGGTCAGTGGGAGTCTGAGTGTGGACTGCCTGTGAAAGGCAGTGCCCAATCTCTGTTTCTTCCCTTTTCTCTCCTCCAGATTTCTCTGGCATGGGGGTTTCTCCTGCACTGTGATAGCCCCCTTTGCTCACTGTGGCTCCAGGTTATATGGGTGGTCATGATCCCTGGGCTCTTACATCACTGCCTCTCCCTTTTGTTTCTCCACCCCACTCATGGTAGCAACTTCTTTCTCATCTTTAAATTGCCTCATCATCCCTATTGGGTTTCTCAGATTTTCTGTTCCCCGAATGAAATTCCCTCTGTTTAGATATTTAAGGGGGTTTATGTTTTCCTAATTGGACCCTGATGGATACTCCAGGCAAATACTGGCAGAAAGAAAGATAGTATAATTATATTAACATTACACAAAATAGACTTTTGGGCAAAAAGCATCAGTGAGATAGAATATATTACATAATTCTAAATTGTATGTTCCTAATAGTCTACTGAAATGCGTGCAGCAAATATCAGCAAAACTACCAAAAAAATGGACAAATCATCATCAAAATGGGAGATATTTAACACATTTCTCTCAGGAATTGATAGTTCATGCTGTCAAGGAAAAAGAAGATAGAAGATGTGTACAGTATAATTAAGAAACATGACCTAGCAGTCATATCTAGAACACCACACCAATAACTAGAGAATACATATTTTACCCAAGCACACATGGAATCCAGATTACATCTTAGGCAATAAAGGAGGGCTTAACAAATTTCAAAGGGCATCCTGCAGCCCACATTCCTAACCTAACACAGTATGTTAGAAGTAAACGATAAAGGGGTGGTAAAAATAGCCTCATACATATTTGAGAGAAGAAATCCTCATGGGTAAAAGAAGAAATCACAATGAAAATTTACAAATACTTCCAATAGAAAAAAATAATAGAAAAAGTAAAATGGCATATCAAGGGAAATGTAATGCCTTGTATATTTCCTTACTAAAAATGGGGGTTAGAAATTATGAACTTTGAATAGGAAGAGCAGAATAAACCTAAAGGAAGAGAAGAAAAAATGTTAAAAATAAAAACAGATACTAACAAAAATAAACTAAAAGATTGATAAATTTGACTATGTTAAAATTTAAAATTTTTGTTCACCAGAAAACACCATGGAGTGAAAGGAAAAAAAAGAATGCATACTGGAAATTGGCATTGATAGCATACCAAGGAACATTATTCCAAACATAAAGAATTTTTACCAATCAGTAAAGTGAACAATCCAACCAAAAATGACAAAGCAAATAAATAAACATTTGACAGATGAGGAAACTTGCACTGGGATAACCATATGAGAAGATGGTTTATACATAACTTTATCCATTATCTACTCATTGCAAACTAAATCCCAGCTACGTTTTCATTTGAGGTTCACAAGAATGACAAACTTTAAACATATGACAACTTCAACGGTTGTTGATGATGTGGAGTAAGGGACACTCTTACACACTTTTGGTGGGAGTGCAAATTAAAACAACTATTGGGGCAACCCCTTCAGGAGCGTCTCTGTCCTCTCAATAATTCCTGCTTTCTAAAAAAAAAACAGCAACAACAACAACAACAAAAAAGCAAACAAAAAACAAAAAAATAACCAATAACACACAATCGTTGTGGTAACACCTTGGCATTACTTAGCAAATTTGGATATGCGTGTGCCATACAATCAATCCATTTGTTTTCTAGGCATTCCCTATATTAACTGATGCACATATACACTGATAGACATGTACAAGAATGTCCATGCAATGCTTTTTTTAAAAATAGGTTTACTTTTGCGGGGAGCAGTTTAGGGTTCACAGCACAACTAAACAGAAGGCAAAGAGCTTCCACATACCCCTTGTTCCCACATGGGCATAGCCTTTCCCGGAGGTCACATTCTGCACCACAGAGGTACGTTTGTTGTGCTCAATAAACCTACATTTATGCATCACTAGCACCCAAAGTCCATGGTTTACATGAAGTTTCACTCTTAGTGTTGTATGCCACATAGGTTTTGAGAAATATACAGAGAGTGCCAAAAAGCGTATACACATTTTAAAAAAGGAAAAACTGTATTAAGATTGTAATAAGTCGGGCTCGGTGGCTCAGCCTGTAATCCCACGCCTTGGGAGGCTAAGGTGAGTGGATAGCCTGAGCCCGTGGGTTCGAGACCCGCCTGGCAACTTGGTGAGACCTCATCTATACAATAAATAAAAAAATTAGCCGGTCGTGGTAGCGCACGCCTGTAGTTCTAGCTACTTGGAAGGCTGAGGCGGAAGGATCGCCAGAGCCCAGCAGGTCGAGGCTGCGGTGGCTGGGAGCAGCCACTGCACTCCAGTCTGGGAGACGGAGTGTGTCTCCAACTCAAAAAAAAAAAAAAGATTGTAATACTCAATATATACCATTAATGAAAGATGAATACAAGTAACACTTGACTTCTGCAATTATAAGAGGTGCTCAAAGCGGTTCCCATCAGAGTCCGGACACTTCTGGCTGTGGTGAACTAAA
>CAUYQG010193940.1:0-13869 GCA_963574415.1 Tarsius wallacei
GGGCTCAGGTGATCCTTCTACCTCAGCCTTCAGAGTAGCTGGGACTGCAGGTGTGTGCCACCATGCCTGGCTAATTTTTTGATTATTTGTAGAGATTAGGCCTTGCTATGTTTTCTAGACCTGTCTTGAGCTCCAGGACTCAAGCAATCCTCCCATCTTGGCCTCCCAAAGTGCTGGGATTATAGGCATGAGGCACCATAGCTGGCCTCTCCAGCCATTTCTAAGGGTGTCCCAGGTGCTTCATGGGAGTTCTGAAGTCAGACCTCGTGTTCTCCCTGACCTCCTGGTCTTATGGCCCTGCTACTGGCCCTGTGGTCTCAGTCTTGGCCTCTGTCCCCTTGAGATTCCTGGGCTTGGTTGTCACTTCTGTTTCACCAATTCTGGGGCAAGGTTTCCTGCCCACTTCTAAAACATGGGATAGGCCCTCCCCCATTCTCCACAGCACAGCTTATGATATGAGACCATCATATGACTTTGAGCAAGATACTCCTGAAGGATCAAGGAAAAAAGATAGTGCAAACAGCAGAGGGTCACCTTCAATGGCTGTGGCAGACATTGTCCCCAGAGCCTGCGGGTCTAGGGCTATCCCTGGCCTCCCCCTTCCCAGCTGGTGCTCTCTTTAGCTCTGGCTGGTGTCTGGTGACATGGGCATGTCATTTCCCAGCCCCTAGATTCTCCAGCCACCTCCATACCATGGAGGCCGGGTTTGCCTGGCTCCAACCCCTGACAAATCTCTGCCCACATCCACCACACCACACTTAACACAGGCCCAGGATTAACCCCCTTCCAAGATGGTTGACGTGGGAATATCTGTTCCCTGCAATGTGTGGTCAGTACTACAAACTCAATAAGATGATTGCAATAGTTTGACAACCCATTTCCCCAAAGTTGGTGTGTTCCAGGCTGAGATAAAACTGTGCACTGAACACCAACAGTTGACATCTTTTGCTAAAAAATGTAATCTAGTTCATCCAGTCTTCCTCCTCCTGCCTATTCTTCCTTCTAATCTTTCCTACATTGAGAAAAGAAGGAAACATCAGAACTCAGTGTCTGTCTACTATGGTCTGCTTTTACTCTCCTGTGAACTTGAACAAGACTATGTAACCCATGTCACCATTTTCCAAGAACAAACAATATCCAAAAGCCACAGTCGATTTCCATTATTTGCAACAGAATGCACACTCTAGCTCTGAGTATTCTCATTTCACTTTCTTAACTGCATTTAAGTCTCAGTCAAGAGCAGTGACTGGTTTCCACCTTACATCCCTAAAACATTTACCAGTGGAGTCCTCCTAGAGCCCAGGCAAAGTGTACCGAAGTCTCTGCCCTAAAAGGAAGAAGTCATGCATACCTTTTTAGTGATGCTTTTTCCTTTGAAAGCATTTCAAATGTACAGAAAATGGCAAGAGTTGTACAGTGAACTCCCATGTAACCTTGACCTAGATTCGCCAATTATTGACATTATGACATCATTCACTTCCTCTCTCTGTATATGTACTTTTTAAAGATTTTAAAATTTTATTTATTTTTGCTGATTATTTGAGAATAAGTTGCAGATGCCATACTCTTTCACCTCTAATGACTTCGGCAAGAATCTACTAAAAATAAAGACATTTTCTTATATAATCATAATACAATGATCAAATTCAGGAAATTTAGCATTGATAACAATACTACTATCCAGTTACACTGACTTTTTAAATGGTATTTATGGCTTGTTCTTCAGATTAATTATTAGGATTACAAAAATACAATACAGAAATATATGTAATAAAAAGTAAAAAAAAAGTTGACTTTACTTCCAGGGGTAACCAGTGCTACATAAATGTTACATGGAAGTTTCAGTTTTACATGAAACAAAATTACAGTTTTACATGAATGCAGTTACTTCTCCCAGTACTACATGTATAGGACCTAATTTTATATGAGTTTGTTTTTCCTCTTAAAATATTGTGCAGGTCCTTCTGGGTTAGTACATTTGGTTCATAATCCTTTTTTTTGTAATTCATAGTATTTCATAGTTTTGATGTATTATAATTTATTTAACTCATCCAGTTTGATGGAAATCTAGCTTGGTTTCATTTGCAACTTGTTGTTACCAGCCAGCTGTGATGATCAACTTTATATACACATGTATCTTTTTTCCTTTTTTTTTTGAGTTGGAGTCTCATTCAGTCACCCAGACTGGAGTGCAGTGGCCGCTCCCGGCTACTACAGCCTCGACCTGCTGGGCTCTGGTGATCCTTCCGCCTCAGCCTTCCAAGTAGCTGGAACTACAGGCGCGCGCACCATGCCCGGCTAATTTTAGAGATAAGGTCTACGCCAAGTTGCCCAGGCAGGTCTCGAACCCACAGGCTCAGGCAATTCACTCACCTTGGCCTCCCAAAGCGCATGATTACAGGCTGAGCCACCGAGCCTGGCCTCTTTTTTCCTTTAAGTAGGAGTCTCACTCTGTCACCCAGGCTGGAGTGCAGTGGTGTGGTCACGGTTACCGCAGCCTTGACCTGCTGGGCTCAGGCAATCCTTCCGCTTCAGCCTTTCAAGTAGATGGAGCTACAGGTATGCACTATCATATTTAGCTAATTTTCCAATTTATTGTAGAGATGAAGTCTTGCCAAGTTGCTCAGGCTGGTCTTGAACCCCTGGGCTCAGGCAATCCTCCTGTCTCTGCTTCCCAAAGTGCTGGGATTACAAGTGTGAGCCACCATGCCCGACCACATGCATATCTTTTGGCCCACATGTGAATAACTTTGAAGGATAGAGTCCTAGAAAAGAAATTTCTGGGTTGAAGGGATTACACATTTAAAATTTTTTGCTCAGAAATGTGCTTTTTTGGGGAAACCCACTTATTTTTCTTTTTCAAGCATTGTATCAAGCAACTGGGCCTCTTTGGTTTGTCTCCTGGGAAGCTTTTGAGTCAAAGGTTTGACCCTTCTCTTAAAAATATACATCCAAACTTCAATCTCAAAGCACAGGGTTTGCATGCCACCCTAACTCCTGGCTTCACCTTATTTTCTCCCTGCTCTCATTTTGCTTGATACACATACTAACAATGCAATTTTTATTTTCTCTTATATCTCTATATGTATGTCCGTTTGTGCAACGAGTCCCTCCAGAACCAGCCGGGCTGTGAGTGCATCAAATGGTCAATTGAGTTTTGTGACGACAGTCCTGGGAGGGGCAGATGACAACGTGCATTGAGTGGGATCTATTCCCTGCCAGGCACTCTCCAGAGCTGGCGCACGTCATTTTCCCAGCATGTTTCAAGGATTGGGTCCTCATCCTGATTTTGCAGGTGAGAACCAGATGACGAGACTCCAGAGCCTCCTCCCTGTGCCCCACGAGGGCTCTGATCAGCTGACAGGAGTGCTTGCCGGGTGACTGGCCAGTGTGGCCCCCTCCAGCAGGCTCATCTTCCTGTCACTCCCAAGGCTGCTTCTAAGGCAGGTGGGATATGGGACATGCACCTTGAGCTTGCTCTGACCCTCACACAGGGGAAAGCCAAACCTCTCAGAACACACCTGCGTCTATTGCATTAAGTGGATTGTCATTCATCCCTCCCCAGGAGGCATTTGAGCTAGAAAACACAGAGATCAGATGATGACAGCTGAGTATATCCAGCTCCACTGATGTCAATCAAAACAAAAGGGCTTCAACTTCACAGGAGGGACCGGGATTAGGTCTGGGGTAGAACTTCTGCCCAATGAGAGGCACTAAGGTGCAGGAATGAGTTCAGAAAGGTTGGAATGGGATTCCCTTCTAGAAGCCTTTAAGAACAGGTCAAATCCTCAGCCATCTGGGGCTTAGTGTGGAGAATTAATGAGGCCCCTTGTGACAGCCCTGCTAAGCCTCCCTAGAAAACTACGAATCCACGATGTCAACTGATCATTAAACTCTATTACTCTACTCTCTTTTCTTGACAAAATTTGGTTTAAGCCAGTAGGTGGTGATCATTCAACAGAAATTAGACTGTGCAGGGCTTCTTCGAGCTATGAGAGAATGCATTAAAAGCAGCTGGGGAGGCTGCTTCTGGGACCAAGTAGGGGAACCTCTCTGTGAATCCAGTGCTGGCTGAAGTGTCATTAGCAGTTGCCACTCATGGGATGTCTCTCCTGCCTCCTAAGAGCCTTCTAGACTCCCGCTGTGATCACGTTGGACCAGCCAGAGGACAGAGCCCTGCTGCCCAGGGGATCTTGGGGAGATGAAGTGGGTCTCCTTTCCCAAGGAGGTGTGGCTTAGAGCAGTCAGACCAAGGCCTACTGATCTGCAGAGTGTCTCCCAGACCAGGGAGGTCTGTGGCTATAGGGCTAAAGGGAGGTGCCACTGATCTTTTATGTGTTCTTTCTTGTCTATCTCCTGGACTATAAATTCCTTGGGGGCAGGGATTATGTCTATTTTGTACACCACCATACTGCTGGCACCTAGTGCATGTATACACGAGTGCAGTACACACGAATGCAGTATACACTGATGCCTGCAGTTACATGTAGCAGAAGTTCACTGTGTATTTGTTGAGCAAAGGAATGAATGAATGGCAGGGCAAGTGCCAGCCTTCGTGGATCAGTCCAGGGTTCTTACCAGCACCTGGCTTCCTTTGGTGGATTGGTCTTTTTCTTTCCTGTCTTCTTCCAAGGGCTTTGCCCTGTACCTGCACAAAACCGGTTCCGAACACACATTTACTGAATTATATACTTCCTTGACAGTCTTACTGCACCCCTGGTGGCCACCAAATAACCTACTGATTTAGGTCCAAAAGAGAGTTCTTTCTGCATGGAACCAGATGGGTTAAATGCCTCACTTCTCATCTGTGTCTATGGAGTTTTCATTTGTATTACTTATTATTTTTTTGAGACAAGGTTTTACTGACTTAGATGTCACATACCCCTGGCACCCAGTGCAGTATTCCCTCCCGCTTTCGTTCCTTCGCTCCTTCCGTCGTTCGTGCCTTCCTTCCTTCCTTCCTTCCTTCAAGTTGTGGTCTCACTCTGTCACCCAGGCTGGAGTGCAGTGGCACAGTTATGGCTCTCCACAACTTTGACCTCCTGGGCTTGGGCAATCCTTCTGCCACAGCCTCCTGAATAGCTGGGACTAGAGGCACACATCACCACAGCCAGCTAATTTTTTGATTTTTTTTTTTTGTAGAGACAAGGTCTTACTATATTGCCCAGGCTGGTCTCAAACTCCTGGGCTCAAGCAATCCTCCTGTCTCGGCCTCCCAAAGCTCTGGGATTACAGGCATGAGCCACCAAGCCTGGCCCTTACATTCTTTATTTCTTGCTGTAAGAGTTGTATACTTGCCTGTCTCCCCTGTCACTCAGATCACAAACTCCTTGAGAAGAAGACTTACACCTTATTTTTTTCCATGTTCCCTTCCTCCTATTGTGCAGCAGAGTGCCTGGCTCATATTTGGTGCATGATAAGTATTTGGGGAATTGTAAAATTAATTGAGCCCGTAATATGGACACAGAAGACTGCCCTGTGGGAGCAGGCTCTTCATTCTAGAAGGACAGAGGCTGAGAAAGGACAAAGCCAAATAACACTAAGAGAGGGGAACACAAGCTACTGGCATCTGTCTGTCCCTTGGTCCCTGGGTTGGCCATTGCCCCTTGCTTTTGGATCCATCCCTTGCCTTACTCCTGGAAGTTGTTTCTCAGGTGCCCTTACCATTGGTGTCTGTCTAGGTTTGGCAGGAGATTGGAGCATGGGAGGAAGGCAGAAGTTAGGGTATGTCCCCTTTTTCTCTGCTCTAGGCAGAGGAGAGGGGCATTTTCTGGCCATGGCTGTGTCTGCATGGCTCTTCCAGGTCCCCGTTGAATGGCCTCTCCCTCACGGCCTCGTCTTTTTACTGGCAACTTTTGCTGTGGTTCTAGCTTGGGCTGGATGGCCCTGGTTTTGGGGTTTTGGTAATGCTGTATCCTGTAGCTGTTGCTAATTTCTGGGTTGCTTCACCATCCCCGTTTGGCTTCTTAGTCTTGCCATCCTCAGTGTAGCCATTCTTTCTATTATATTCCTGGGGTGTTAACAATACTAGAGTGGTTTCAGTTTTCCCAAAACCACTCTGACTTTGACCATCACAGTCTTCTTGCATAGATCAGCTGAAGGTTCAGTCCTGGGGTTCCTGGACCAATCTCTGCTCTTGGTTCTACCCACAGGAGTCCCTTGCCTTGATGTGTCCCTTTGAACCCAAGAGCAGTCCCCTGCTGCTATATGCCTTATGAGTCCCATGGAGTGATTTTCATGATCAGAATCCTTGGCTGAATCAATCCTCCCATGTCCACTGGTTCTCATGAAGGAGGGCCCTGAGTTCTGGCAGAGCGGGGTCATGCCTTGGTGTAAGACCACAACACACATGTGGCACTACTTCCAGGATGCTAATTACCTTCTGTGCCCTGACACTTGGAAGAGGAGTGCTTGAAGCACATTCAGAGGGTAGTAAACTTCAGCAATTCAAGAGCTGGTGCCAATAGGAAGTATAAAATCCTTCCTAAGAGGCCTGGCTGAACTCAACAACTGATCTATGTAGGATTTAATAATAGGGAATAATTCCCTTAATAGGGAAATGCATCTGTCATGCGGCCATCCCCTGCTATGGAGCAGTGACAACGTGCATTGGGGAACATTGTCAGAGACAGAACCTGGGCTCAATGGACCCAAGGTTGACCCCACGGATGACTCCCATGCTCCTTTGCAGGATTTCAGTAGGGTGAAGAGACTCCCCAAACTGTGGTAGAGTTAAAGGAGTAGGGATTGAGATGTGAGGTGTGGAGCTGGAGAGGAGATAAGTGGGCCCCTTCAGGGAAGTGGATGACACCAGGTGAACACTTCCCCTGGAGCAGAGAACTGAAAATATTTAAGGCTTTGTTTGACAAGTAAATATTAGTGGGGAGAAGAGAAAAATGTAAGAGGGGGCAAGGAAACAGAAGAAGGGGGAAATTTCCATGAAGGTCACTGAGGAGACAGGATGGCAGGAAAGACAGGAACTCAGCGAAGGGCCTGCTGCCCGTTCTACAAGACAGGATCTTTTGGCTTCATTTACTTAGCGCCTCCATGTGCCAGGTGTCTGGGAATGCAGAGGTGAAAAGGACACAGTTCCTGTTCTTTGAGTACTCGCACTTGAGTTGTGGAGATGGAATAAAGCTGATGAGCACAGTTCAGTGTGCTAAGTGCTCTGGAGTGTGGGTATGCCATTGCTGTGGAAGATTGAAAGAGAGCACCTAAGTTAGGCAGGTTTGGGAAGCCGGAGAAGGCTTCCAGGTGGAAGGGATCTCTGTGTGGAGTCTTGAATAAGGAGCGTATGTTATGAAGGAAAAGAGGAAGCAAAGGGGGTGGGGAAAGGTGTCTCAGGCATCCAGAGGGTGGTATCCAAAGGCCTGGCATGGGAGAGAGCACGGTGGGTTTTGGGAGCTGGGCAGGTGGTTGGTGATGTTAGGGGAGGCCGGAGAGGTGAGTGATGGTGGAGAATGTCCTAGAAGGCCTGATGCTGCGCTAGGAGTTTACATGGGTCTCCTGTAAGCACTGGGAAACTGATAACACAATATGGCAGAGGGGTGATACATCAGATTCATGATTTAGAATGATTACCCTGACTGCAGCTGGGAAGTCTGGTCAGAGAGGGCTAAGACCAAGCCAGGGAGATTGCACAGGTGGCTGTTGTGATGGTTCATCTGACAAGTGCTCTCCCTGCCAACCCAGGCGACGCTGTGAATCCAAACAGTCCAGATATAACAACTGGACAGATAGATGTGGTCTGTCCTGTTCCTGTCCTGGATCCATGGAACTCCAATGGGGCTCACTCTGGGGAGAGGGGGCTGCTTTGGAAGCAGAAGTGGTAGAGAAATTAGCTGGTCAGGCTCTGAGATGTGTCCCGTCCTCCACAACCCACCTCAGTGGGGCCAGTGCTTTGCAGGTGGAGGCAGAGATTTAATGGCTGCTGATGAGTTGTGAGAGTGAGGGTTTTTCGGGAATGTATGTGAAGGAGGCATCTCTATACAGCTAAATTCCTTTATTAACTTAATGAGTTTGGCTGCTTTCCTGGAAATGCAAGTGCCATTTGGCACCATCGCTGCTGCTTCAGAAAGGGTGTCATTAAACTAAGAATCTGTAAGAACGCACAATAGTGATAAACGAAGCTGCTCAGGAGATTACAAAGCCTCACACAGACTTCGTAGGGACCTTCAGAACGGAATGCTCTCACTCTGAGGTCGGTACCCAGTTAGGGACTGGGAGAGGGGGTAGTGGAGGCTGGAGTAACTATCTGGATAATCCAATCAGTGCAGGTAATGTTGGGTAGTGTTGGGAGGGCTAATATTAAAGTCATTTTAAAGTTGAAATGAGGCTGGGTGTGATGGCTCATACCTATAATCGCAGCACTTTGGGAGGCCAAGGTGAGAGGATTGCCTGAATCTGTGGGTTCGAGATCAGCCTGAGCAACTTGGTGAGACCTTGTCTCTACAATAAATAAAAAAATTAGCCAGGTGTGGAGGCATAGCACTTGTGGTTCCAGCTACTTAGAGGGCTGAGGAGGAAGGAGCACCTGGGCCCAGCAGGTCAAGGTTGTGGTGGTCGTGAGCATGCTATTGCACTCCAGCCTGGGTGACAGAGTGAGACTCCAACTCAAAAAAAAAAATTATGCCAGATAAAGTTGAAATGTATATTTCAAAGAGGTCAAAACACCCCCAATCCTTCTCTTTGCCCCAGTTGCTGATGCCCCTTCAAGTCCAGGTTTCTATAGGCAGGACCCAAGTGTCGTGACTTTGTTCTTTCTGTATTGCAGCTTTGCATCAGATTGTCCTGGTGGTTCCGAAGCCCACTGTGAGGGAAACTAGGCAAATTATTTCTTCCAAATACTGGACCAGATTTGGAACATCAAGGGCCGAGACTAGATCACTGGGTAAGGTGGGAACAGAGATCTCTCTTCCTGTCCCCTTTGTTCCTTGAAGTGGGAGGGGCCTTGAAACTAGGAGGAGACTTGGGAAGTTATTGGGGTTCTGAATTTATAATATCAGGCTGAAACCATCTCTCTGAGTTGTTTGGGTGTGGACACCATATGTCAACAAAACCTTTCCAGATGATGTCAGCCAAAGGACTTCCCTGAATTCATGTGAAGTCAGGCCCCCAGGAGCCATAGCTGCAGAGAGGATGGGACCAAGTAGCCATAACAACCACCTCTATCCCGACCACCTGCTGTGTGCCAGTCATTCTCTCTAAACCCCACAGCACCCTGGAGTGGCAGTATTAATCTTTTGCTGCTGAGCAGTAGAAGCTCAGAGAGGTCAAGACACATGACAAAGCCCACCCAGCTGGTAGGTGGTGGAGGGTGGGATTGAACTCAGATTGTCTCAGACCAAAACGGGTGCCTTTCCCCACATACCTCTCCTTGCTGTGAGGAAGGTATATATTAGGGGATCCATGGAAAGTCAGGTTCGAGCTCAGCCCAGCTGAGAAAAGCATAGTGGTTTCCTCCACCCCCTCTTGGCTCCCATCCCAGGCAAAAGTTCCACCTGGTTGGGTGCTTTTATACAATTTCTATTTTTCAATTACATGCTCATTGTAACAAATCCAAACAACACAAAAGTGGATAAAGTAGGCAGAGAAAGGCCTCTCCTCCCCGTCCCCCTTCAAAGCTTTTTTTTTATGCTTCTGACAGACACATGGAGTGAAAGGTAGGGGCTCAGGGACCAAATGTCCCACCACATTCTGGTAGCTACTACTTAGGAACTCCACAACCCTGGAAAATTACTTCTGTGCCTTAGTTTTCTCATCTGAAAGATGGGATAATTGTACTTACCTCACGAGGTTGTTGTCAGGATTAAATATTTAAATGAATGTCTGGCAAAAAATTAATATTTAATAAATCATTAGCTATTTTTACTAAATATGGCTTTTAAAACCCCAAATGAGTATTAACACTATACACATTGCGCTGCCACTTCCCTTTTCACTTTACATATGTTATAGAATTCTTTCCAAGTCTCTACATATGGTACTTTTTAAAATGGTTGTGTAAAAGTTTATTTGTAGGGATGTACTATAATTTATTCAATCAGATATGGGTAGACACTTAAATTATTTCCAGCTTAAAAAAATTACAAACAATTATACCTTGTGCTTCAGATGGTCGTACTAGTATTTCTGTATGATTTCTGGTATGGGATCACTGGGTTTTAGGGTATTTATATTTTAAGTTTGATGATATCTTTACAATTTTTTTTTTTTACCAAAACATGGTGACATTTATATTTTCACTGACAGCATAATAAGAAAGCCTGTTTCTTCAACCTTAACCAACACTAGGTTTACTCATCTTATAACTGCAGAATTAAAGAAATGTTCAAATAACCTTGCACATGATAAAAATGTTTGTATGAAAGTAAGTTAAGGCCAGACGTGGTGGTTTACGTCTGTAATTCCACACGCTGGGAGGCTGAGGCAGGAGGATCACTTGAGCCTAGGAGTTTGAGACCAACCTAGGCAACACAGTGAGATCTTGTCTCTATTTTTTAAAAAAATTAGCTGGGTGTGGTGGTGTGTGCTTGTAGTTTCAACTACTTGAGAGGCTGAGGCAGAAAGATTGCCTGAGCCCAGGAGGTCAAGACTGTGGTGAGCTGTGATAGTGTCATTGTACTCCAGTCTGAGCAACAGAGTGAGATCCCCAACTCAAAAAAAAAAGTAAGTTAGGTTCCTACTTTATATCTTACATGTACACACACAATACAAAAGACATGAACAACCCAAAGAAAAAGATAGCAAAAGACTTAAAATCCCCTTCAGCACAAATTTGAGCTAAAGACAAGTGTGTCTGAGGAGCACTATTCAAACATTCTCTAATCCTTATGCCATGTACTCACTATTTCCCCCATTTTAAGGATGAGTAAACTGAGGCATAGGGAGAGTAAGCAGTTTGCCTAAGATCAGGCAGCTGGTAAGTGGCAGACATTTTTAACATCAGGATCTGTTCTATGTTCAGCCACGCTGCTTCCCTAGAAGTCCACATACACTTTGAATTTGAAGAATTGGTGAGTCCTCAAAGAAGGGGAAACTTTACCAGCCTGAAGTGTAGAGCTCTGAGTGGTTCAATCCTGCTGTGCTTCCCAGATGGCTTTAGATGATTTTCCCATCTGTGTTGCAAAGGGGCCAAGTTGTAATAGGGAAGTGTCGGGGTGGAAAGAGAGCATCTCGCCCCTCTCTGCCCTTTGGGATGGAAAGCCTGAGAGGCAGGTGGCAGAGCAGTGCCTCTCCAGTTAGATGACATTAGCATTCCTGTATATGTATACCAAATAGCCTGTAGCTTCTCTCTCTCATTTCTGTACATGCCTATCTATGTAGTAAATTCTGAGTGCTTCTCCTGTTTTTTTTTTTTTTTTTTTTAGCAAAATAGAATCAGAGCCTTTTGTGTTCAGAAGCTAAGTGTCTATAAATCAGTGCTCCTTGAACGAGAAGATGTACATGGATTCATGAAGACAGGGATTTGAATAATTTATCAAAAAGCGATGCTTCTTGGAACCTCAGGCACACTCAGCCCCACAACAGAATGGAGTGGCTTCTCAGGATGTCTTTGTGGACATGATGGAAAACGACATGGGTTTAAAGAATTAATTATACAGGGAGCCCCTCACCATCTGCCACCTGCCCACCTTTCCAATTCCCATTTGCCCCAAGCTGCAGCCACACCCAGTCCTCACAGATTACCGATGCATCATGTTTGCACACACTGTTCCCTCTCCTTGGATATTCCTTTCCACTCATCCACCCTGCAGACTCCTATGCATCAGCCAAGAGCTATCCTAAATGTCCCCTTCTTTCAGAAAAATGTCCTGCCTTCCCCTGTCAGGGTTAATATTTGTCTTCTTTGTGAGTCTGGCTAGACGCTGAATGCTTTAAGAGCAGAGCTAGTCATGTCTTCCTATCTAGCACTAGAACAGTACCAGCCACTTGGTCAGGGCTTGGGTTGCTCAATGAGGGAATGATTGGATGTCAGTGGGAGTCAGCCCTGCTTGGTCAGCACAGTGAGTCTGGCACATGATGTTTGTTTATTTAATTTCAAGCACAATGTGTCTAATACTTATGCAAGTGGCTTGGTTAAGGATACCATGGGCAGATTCTTTACTGACTTTGCAGGTGGTGCAAACTTGGAAGTGATAACAAACACATCAAACGGTTATTCAGTATTTGAAAAAGTCTTGATAGGTTGGCAGAATTTCCTGAAATTAATAAGACGCCACTGAACATGGATAGATTTGAAATGTTTTAAGTATAAAAGCCTTGAATCAATGGTTGTGGGTGGCAGGGGTGAGGGAGAAGGAAGAATCACAGGTTACTGAGGAATTAAACCATCCCCTGCAGATGTCATGTTTTTTTCATACCCTTAGGTGAGGAGAAACTTAGAGGTTTGTCTGGGAAAAGGCAGTCATATGCAAAGTTTTGTTCACTGTATCCTCTATGCTTGTTATGATACCTGCCACTTAGTAGATGCTCAATAAATATTTGTTGAATTATGAATGAATACTGTAGTCACTTTGCATTTACTTTCTACTTGGAATATCCTTTGCCTCCAAAATTTTATTAGTTTTCCAAAGACTAAACTCAGTAGTTACCAACTTATTCTGGGACACTTTCTCTAGTGAATACTTCTCTACTGGGCTATTTATAATATTCCGGTTTTAAACATAGGGCTAATTATACTGTGTGGATGTTATTTGTTTATAATATGTATCCCCCGTTAGACTGAGAGCTTGGCAAAAGCAGGGGCTGAGTTTGATTAATTTCCAGTCAACCACTACATTTCATATCTTTGGTGCTCAGTTGAAGTTTGTGGAATGAATGACTGAGAAGTGCTGGCACATGATACTTATTTAATTTTCAGCAGAGCTCGGTGGTTTTAGAATTAGTGATGGGTCCAAGGGCAAGGTCTTTGACCATGTAGGACAAGACTGTGGGGTATGGGTTCAAGAGATCCCTGGGTGTCACTGACTGTAACAGTTGGTCAAGAATTTGCAGGGAGATGAATGAAATTAGGGTCTGGGATGTTGGTCTGTGAAAATAAGTAGGCTTGATTTGCAAGCTCCAATCATCCTTCAAGAGCTTGGATGTGGAGTCAGTTCTTCTGACTCTAGCCCTGGTGCCTTATATACCACATCACAGCTGTGTCTGTGACATCTCAAGTGGAAGAGTTAAGAATTATGACAGGGCCCCAGGCCTGTAGGCAGTGGAGAATGTTACTGAAGTAGAGGAGGCTGGAGAACAGTAAGATCACGATGCTCGAGAGACATCATCTTTGTTGTTGAGTCACCAAGGATGATGGTATCACGGGACGGGATGTAGAACACATTTTAAATAACTCTTCAGACTGAAATGTACAGGAACCGACCTCAAACAAACTTAAGCAAGAAAAGGATACTTTGCTGGCTTCTAGAAAGGGCAGACCAGGTGGGACCAGGGATTTTAATGCCAATAGATTGGTCTCTCTCTCTCTCAATCTCTCTCTTTCTCTCTCTCTCCTCTCTACCCTCCCCTTCCCCTTTCCTCCACTCCTCCCTCCCTCTTCTTCTCTCCTCTCTTCTTTTCTCTCTCTCTCCCCTCCATCTCTTTCTCTTCTCTCTCCTCTTTTCCCTTCCCTTCTCTTTTCTTTTCTCTCCTCACTCTCTCCTATTTTTTCTCTCTTCCTTCCCCCTTTCTCTCCTCGCTCTGTCCTCTCCTCTCCTCCCCTCCCCTCTCCTTTCCTCTCTCTCCCTTCCCCCTACTTGATTCTGGGCTTGCCATGTGACTTGCTTCAGCCAATGGGACAACAGAAATGGAGGCAAAAAGGCACTTGAAAGGTGCTTGTGACCTGGGACTTATTCTCTCTTGCTGCGCTTAGAACCCTGAAACAAC
>CAUYQG010193941.1:0-61993 GCA_963574415.1 Tarsius wallacei
CGTGGTAGTGCGTGCCTGTAATTCTGGCTACTTGGAGGGCTGAGGCGGAAGGATCGCCGGAACCCAGCAGGTCGAGGCTGCGGTGGCCGGGAGCGGCCACTGCACTCCAGTCTGGGTGACAGAGTGAGACTCCAACTCAAACAAAAAAAAAGAATAAGGAAAACCTGCATTCTGATCATGGCTTTGTATTAAGGAACTATGACCTTCAGAATCACTTCAGCTTAGGGGACTCTGTTCTACCTCTCTGTAAAATGGGATGATAACATAAATCCCAACCACTTTGGGACCACTCAAAAGATAACACAATAGAATTCATGTGAAAATAGCTGGAAAAGCTGGAAACACTGAACCAAGTAAATCGTTGTTTTTGTTTTATCATCACTTTCCACAGACATTGGTTCTTAAATAAGAACATTTCTAAAGGGAGGAAGTAGCACAAATCCCCCAGCTTCCTACACTGTGGTCCAATTTGATATTTCTTATGCACAAGATAAAATGTTTCATGCTAAGATATACAATTCCAATACCTTTGTGTTTACTGGTTTATAAAATTCAGGAGCATAAAATCCCAAGTTTCCTTGGGTTTTTGCCAAGCACAGAATACAGATGGAAAGCTGAACATTAAGCCTGTTATGCCAAACTTAAATTTGGCCATAAATTGCTGGATAGTTTCAGTTCAAAGAAACATGGCAGTATTATCTTTAAAGCAAATTACAACTGAAAACCAGAAACCAGGGCAGGGAAAAAACTAACAGGGAGGAGAGAAAGTGTTTTCAAAGAAAAACAAGGACAAAGCAGAGTCCATTTTCAGCCCAGCGAGGATGCTCATTTAAGTTGTCTCATCTCTCCTCTTATACTAAAATAACTTTTATTCATTCACTCATTAAATAAACATTTACACAATGCCCCCTAGGCCTAAGGCCTGTGGAGGTCGTAATTAAAAAGGCATACTTATTGCTCTATATCAGTAAGGGTTCTTTGGTTGCAAGCAAACAGAGGAAAAATAAATAAATAAGACTCTAGCTAACTTACTCAAAAAAGAGAACTTGCTGTCAGGGTATTGGAAACCTGAAATTTGCAGAAGGGCTATGGCAGGAGGTGATGTGAAGGATTCTTGGGATTTTAGAGAAAACTAAGAATGTGTTTAGAGCCGATTGGAATCCGAGAGTGTGGTCATAGGAATTGTTTTTGGAATTTGTCTTCAGAAATTTTCATTCAGATCCTACTGTTGGAATGAACAAAATATAATTATTAATAAAGTGGTACCCCAAACACGGAAGCGTGGAAGCTTGAGATGATGAAGTTCTGGAGTTTTGAGAGAAGAAAAGTTTCAGAAAGAGTAGCTGTGAAGAGCGATACTTAGCATCAGAAAATGTTAGTCCTGGCATTGAAAGTCATTCTTGTTTGTTGTCTCATTCTGCTGATTTTGTGAACTCTGACAGTCTGTGGAGATCATTTTACTCACAGCCAGGAGCAACTAATCCCTGGCAATTTAGATTAAAAGCAGGGTCCTGACTGTTCTGAGTTTCATATAGCTCTCCCCTACAGATTCCATTTGGTGGAATTCCAGGGTGGGACTGACATATGACAGAATCTAACATTTCATGAGCAGATCTCACAATCGAGGTGCACAGGTGATGGACAATACTCACTTTCGTTTCTTTTTGCTTTTTTTTCCCCCTAAATTCGAGGACAAATATTACATACCTTCAGGAAATTTTAAAATTCAGGATGTTTAAGTTGTAGCAATTTCACTCTAAGACATGTGAAGTAGAAATAGACTGAAAACCATGCCCTTTAAAACCAGTGAAATCAAATAATAAAGCTAAAAAATCAAGCAGAGTCCTTGATACATACTCTGAGATCATCAAAGATGAACTTGAAGACTTTAAATGAAGAACCTTAAGATCCGTTTATTCAACAAACTCATAGTGATTACCTGCTAAGTGCAATGTCTTGTGGTACAACGGCAAGAGAGGTACAATTGAGGTTATCTGGGGCCACACCATGAGCTCAACTGTCCTCTGGGAGTTGCTGGCCAGCAGCAAAGGATATTGAGATGGGAGATAATCCAAAGTAACTTCTGGAAAAATAGTGGCAGTTTTGTCATTTTCCAGTCTCACTTTAGGGCAAATAATAAATAGGATGGTTGAAATACCTCTGTTTAAGGAACTGAGACAAAAGAAACATGGTCCATTATAAAATGGTTCTAAAGAAGTGTCACTATCAGAAGTCAGTCAGAATTCACGTGTAGCGAAGAAGTAGAAAGAGAATCTATCTGAAGTGGGTAAAGAAGTAAAGAAATGGGTGGGTGAGGTGTGGGAACCACTGGGCATGCTCTGGGTGGACATGGGAGGTGGAAGGGCAAGGGAAGGGAGGGGACCATAGGCAGTTCTGAGGAGAGACAGCAGAGAGAGAGAGAGAGAGTGGTAGGTGTCACACACCCATTGTATCATTAGTTCACATAGCAAGCATACAAAATAGAAAATGTTCTCTCCATTTTATAAATGAGAAAACAGACTCTGAAAAATTTATTACCACCTCCAAGTTCCTTGAGTAAATAAATAGTAGTATTGCTCATTTGCATCTACATGGCACTTTTTTCATTCTGGTATCACATTGCATTGAAATTATTTGTACATCTTTTTCTCTAAAAATATATGATCTCCTTGAGAAAAGTGTTCATATTTCACTGTTATTCACATATTTAGAATGTGATACAGCATTTTGAGTTTTTTCCAAAGTGCTATTTAGAAAAAGGCATAAGAAGAGACCTTTGAGTTTTCTTCCAAACTTTCTTTCTTTCTTTTTCTTTCTTTTTTTTTAAATTCTAAGACTTCTGACTGCAGGCTGTCTTTAAACATTCAAGATGTTTCTGCTTTTCTTGGTCTTCACCACCAGAGCACCATGGTCACTGTGACCTCCTGGTGCAAGTTACCGTCATCCTTCTGATTACTTCCTAAGCTTCCTAACTGTTCTTCCATTGCTGCCTTTATCTTTGTACAGTCTATCTCAACCTACCATCAAGAATTATTCTAAAGAACTATGTCAGATTATGTCATCTCTTGGCTCAAAACCCTGCAGTGGCACCTCATGTCACTCAGGTCAAAGAGCATGCATTGGCTTAGAAGGCCTTACATCAACTATCTCATTCCATCCTCCCTTTCCATTCCTCCTTTCATCTATCCAGGTGCCTAGATTCATGATCACCTAAGGTGATCTCATCACCTCTCATCACCTTAGGTGATCATGAATCTTAGATGAATAAATGACTGAATGAATGTATGAATTCTTCCTTTGGAGAAGAGTCAAATAGCTTTCCCCCTTTTTCAAATACAGTCTTACAGATTTTGAAGACAGCTTCATAAACTTATCTTTCTCAGGCAAATCACTTCCATCTCTCAATCATTCTGCTTATGATGCAGTTTTCAGAGTTTATCTTCTGAACAATTACTCTGGATTTTGCATGTCTTTCTCAAAATGTGGTTCTTCAAATTGAATTCTGCTCCAGGTATGACATGTTCATTCTAGAATACTGTAGGTCTTATCACCTCTTGGTCAACTGTCTTGAAATATTAATTACACACCATGAAAATATTGTTAAAATAAAAAAGTGAAATTGCTAATAACTAATTTTTTAATCCATTGTGTATCAATTGTACAAAATTAGGGCTATGTTTTTTAGAAGTAATTTAATTGCCATTCAAACATCGTTAATAGAAGCCTGTTTGCTATACAGGTTTTACTTCTGGCTTTGTAGAGAGAAAGATCAAATTACATACATATAATTTCACTGTTCCTCATTTTAATGGGCTACATTCATGATTAGCACATTTTAGAGAAGTATTATCTACATGAGGTTTGCAGGACAGGCATAGAGGTGGGGTCAGTGTGGATATTTTAAGATTTCTGTGGAGTGAAGGCCCTGAGGGAAACCCAGACACTGTCAGAGAAGCCACTCAGCAGCCAGGCCTTTTGGGGTTGATGGCCAGTTAGCTTATGACAACTGACTGACAGGCTGTGAAACTACAAGGAAGATATATACAGTACACACATGGATGCTGATTGATTAAATCAAAGGGATGAGAAAGGGCAGGACATCTGAAGAATCAAATGTATGCAGTACTACCCCCTCCACAAAGATGGCCTAGATTAGAATAAATGATAGATGGAGAAGTGATAAGCGATCTCATACCGGTGGCAATAGGCTGTGTGCTTGAGATATAGATGAGATTAAAAGTTTTAAAATCTCCCCCCAGCCATGACAGACGAATCAAAGGAGGAAACATTAATTAAGGAAAAAAAAAATCTAAGTTGCCTTTGTGACTGACAGTACACCAAACTTGGAATTACTGAGGCACAGTACATACATGTTGTGAGAGAATAGTTCCATCTCCATTTTGCTCTTAGCAACCAAGACAGACAGTTATTCTGGACCTTGTCTGGGGATGGAGCCAAGTATGCCATGTAAGAAAGAAATCGGCAAATGTCTAGGGTCGTCTGGTCATAAAATATTCAGATAAGAAATGCTCCTTAGGGTATATGTGGGGAAACAGCATCTCAAAAAGTTAATGCACTTTTTAAAAGTCTAGTTTTAAGAGTGTAAAATATGCCATAAATTGAAGCAAAAATGTTATCAACAGTAGTCATGAAAACCTACTACTATGAAAAACCAGGAAATATTGCATTTAATTGGAAGATGTGAGGAATGCATGCTAACTATAGTCGCCTTAATGGAATCCCAGGATTCAGACTCAGACAAGCAAAGCAGGGAGGAAAAGAATGCAAAAAAAGCAAGCTGGCTCTCAAGTATATGAAAAGTTAAAACAATGTGTCAACTGAGTAGACTGGCCATACAAGAAGGATAGCAAAACCTTGCTGAGGCAAATTGAGTGAAAATGAATTTTTTTTAAGCCAAAGAGTTCCCCCATCTATCACATTTCTTGACCTCCTTAAATAATTGAAAATTATTTGTGAGGAAGAAGATAATGATGAAAATGATGTTTCCTGCATTTTCAGTGGTGATAGAGGTAGATTTATGCTTATTAATTAAATGTTTTCTGGTTTGTTGGAAATTTAGCCATATCTAGAAGAATCATATGATAGAAGCATAGGATGAATAAATTTCTTGGCCATAGTGTATTTTAGTTCAAATGAGAAAGAAAGAAAATGATCTTAAGCTGTCATGTTTACCAGGAAATCCATTATGTTGCTCTAACCCTCTATTTAAATTATAAACTGAAAAAAATAAAAGCTCTCAATGCCCTACCTCAAAAACTTTCCCAATATTAATGCTATGGTTCACATACATAGGAAAACAGACATACATACACGTGTACACACGCGGTACATCCACACACAGTGAAATACACATTTCCATCCCTTTCTACCTACTTTATCTACATTATTCTTGCTCTCTTCAGTTTTCATTACTCATGTGGTATATTCCCATCACAGCTTCTGTTGATGCTTATAAAACAATTCTTCAGAGCAAATTAGCCCATTTGTTTCTCCTCTCACTCAGAGGAAGACTTGTTCAGTGACCTATAAGGCTTTAATCTCTACCTCCACCACCTTTCACTTCTTGTATTTCTGATCTTCTGTATCCTACCCTGGCCTTCTATCTATTCTCCAAACTCCTAAACATGTGTCTGTCTCAGACCCTCTGCCAAGACCACTTTCCTCTAGATATCTAAAAAATTTCTTCCTTTAAGTATTTGCTCAAATGCCTCACACCCCCACCTCAGTGAGAGCACCCCTAGCAACCTAAATTAATGCTGCCTTTCTTTTAGCACTCCAGACCCTCTTTCCTGCTTCATATTTCTCCACAGCACTTACTTAACATACCACATATATTGCTTATATATAATTATATATTTCTTTTCTTTTCCTATCTTCTCCCACCCAAGTGTGCCACCAGAATGCAGCTCTATAATATGATAAATCATGTCTACCATGTTGAAGGGCTTGTATATTCAATGCCTAGGAAAGTGAATGTTCATTGAGTTGAGTAGGTCTACCTTCTTCCTTACATGTACACATTATGAGAAGGAGTATTCTTGTTTGTTTGTTACTTTGTTTTATATTATAAAATGAAACCTACAAGTTAAGCCACTGGCCTCAGGTCACAAGGGGTAAATGGAGATTGAATCTAGGAAAGTCCAACTTAGAAGCTGTACACTTATATGTTCACAGAAATAAATGTTTTAGGATCCTCACAGCAACAGTACTTATAATACCTCCAAGTTGTTCATTCAAATGTCCTCCAACAGTAGAGTGGAAGCATCCACAATGGAGCACTACAATAATGAACTTATTTTGAGCAAAGGAATATAGAAGCAAAGAGTTGAGATTGTATGATTTCATTTAGGTATATATGGATTATGTAAAAGAAATGAAGAAAAATGCAAAACTGAATTATGTTGTTAGAGATCAGAATGGCAGTTGTTACCTTCAGGGTGGTGATAGTGGTAGTGAGCAAAAGGGAACAAGAGACTGAACAAGAGAGCTTCTGGGGTGCTGCTAATATTCTGCTTTTAATTTTGATGGTAGTACATGAATTGATTTAGCTTATGAAAATGTATTGTTTTGTACCCTTATGATATATGCACAATACTGTGTGTATTTGCCACAGAAAGAATTCCAAGATGCTCCCAAAATTCCAAACCTTCATTGCATTTGCCTTTTGTAATCTCTTGTCTATGAGTGCAAGTGGACCCAGTGAGTATGAGGGGATGATCTCTCACTTGATTAGGTTATATTTGTTGTCAAAGCAATGAATTACCAGTCCCATGACCATGTTGCCTTATATAAGACTATTAAAACAGATTGGACAGAGTTTCCTACTAACTTTGACAAAGTAGCTGCCATGTTGTAAAAGAGCCACCAAGGAGAATCTGAGGGTGGTCTCTAGGACCTGAGACCTCCAGCCAATAGTCAACAAGAAAATGGAGACATCACACCTGCAGCTGTAAGGTAATCAAACACGACAACAGCCTGAATGAGCTATCAGAGTTGGAGTTCAAGCCTACAAGAGCCAGTGACTAATGCTGGGTAACGCCATTGGTCTTTTCTCTTCTACATCGAAATTGTTTTCACAAGACCCTTGTAACTTGAATACAGTAAGTCACTTGGATATAAGAATGCAAAGAAACAGATTTGGGAGGGAAAATAGGCATTTTTTCTTATAGGTAAAATAAGGGTTTGGTGTTATTTTTTAAGACTTACTAAGAGATGTGACTTTATTTTGTGTCACTAATTACTGAATGAAAGCACTTCCTTTGAAATAGTGGGGATTGTTAAAAAAGTGTATACATATTTTAAGAAATGTTCACCATAATCAGAACTGTCTGGACGCTGATGGTAACCACACTGAGTACTCCTAGTAATTGCAGAAGTCAAATGACTTATAATCATCTTATCGAGTATTACAATTTTAATGCAGTTTATTTTTTAAAATGCATATACATATTTTGGAACCCTCTGTATTTTTATATATATTATACGTTTTCATAAGTATAATACCTTTCAGACCCAATAAGACAATCTGATAATTTTTATGAAGTTGATAAGAATATCTGACTATAAGCTGATGAAAGCCAGATTTAAATTTTGTATTTAGAATGGTGTAATTGTCAATTATAGGCTTTAAAGATCTAAATTAAGCAAATAAACTTGGCTATTAAAGTTAGCAAGCTGAACTTTATCCTTCTGTTAAGAATCACAAAACTTTGACTAGAACTGATGAACACCCTGAACAGGGCGTGTGGCTAGTAGAGAAAGGGAAACCATCCACAGTCTCCATCCAATCTCTCAGAATGAAGTTCTGAGCCTTTATACCTCATTTTGTCCTATGTTAATGTACTACCTGTAACTTAACATTATTTGATATCTAATATTCTTGCATGCATCTTCCCTCTCCTCTCCCCTACCCTTCCCTTTCCTTCTCTATCTCTCTTTTCTTTTTTGCTCTCTCTTGCTCTCTTTTGAATCTTCCTCATTAGAACATGGATACTCCAGGAAAGTTCCAACTACATGAAATCCTTTGCTGTGTGGTCCCCTGCTGTAAGAACAATACCAATATGTCCTGGCACAACAACAACTACCTGTGGAACAATCAGGGAGACAAAGGGATGAACACTTGAATGAATGCATGAGCTTGTCTCCTCTGCTTGGGAGAGTCCGGCCTGTTTGAGGAGCAGCAGCTCCATCTTGCACTGCTCACCTGCATGGATTCTAGGGAGCTGACAGTTTTCCCCTCCTCACTGCCCTACCTCAGACCCCCTGGTGACAGTGATGGAGCTGACACTATGTCAGCCAATCCTTATTGATTATGCATGATCTCATTAGCAAAATCTCGGCCCAGCGTGACCTAATCCTTTCCAGGAAAGGCTGTGATATATGAGGACCAGCACTTTGTCACTTGAGGTTAGGCAAATGGACAGATCACTTAGTACCTGCGGTGCCCAAAGACATACTCCCCTGTGCTTTGAGAAGGCAGCTGGGAGAGCAAACTACACGGGGAGCTATGTGGGTCAGAAAAGTCACTGAGAGCCCATCTTGGCTGCACAGTTATTTATTTATTTATGTTTTGTTTGCTAAAAATTAATTCGTTGTGGCAGCCCTGAGACATCTGTCTCAGTGAATAGTAAAGTCAGAATTGGGACAGGGAGAGGCATAGGTGGAGCAAAACTGCTGAGACTTTTGAAGACAGACTTCCATTCCCTTTGTTAAAAGGAGTGTATTTTATCCTCCTCTCTTTACTAAACCTGCCCCCTGCCCCTCCCAAAAGACAGCCTTCCTACCATGATCTTGGGAGAGAAATTACTTAACGTGTGAGAACTCTATGAGCTAAACAATAGAAGTATAGTAGAGCTCTGTAATGGCCAGATTGGGGTCACAGTCAGCACTATCAATTTATGAACGATAAGAAGAAAAGCCTTCTTCTTCCAGAAAGAAGAGGTAAAAAAATGATGCTCCTTTCTTTGGACTGGGACAGTCCATTGTCAACTCCCATTTGCTCTCTCTTGTGAGCCATGTTTGCGCAATACATAACCTGTGCAGACTTGCTTTTGAGTTCTGAGCACAATGCAGCTGACTCAGTCTTACCCTGGGGAACTGCAGTCATTGAGGAGACACAGGAGTAAACAAGTTGAGCACGCTGAAACACTATGGGTAGTGTCTGTGGAAGCAGGGTATCTTGAAACTAGAGTATTTCACCTGGGAGCAAACATCTGGTACACTGCTCTACTTTTTTTTTTTCTAGGTAAGAGTCTCATTCTTTCACCCAGGTTGGAGTGCAGTGACAATGCAGCAGCTCACTGCAGCCTGGATTTCCTGGGCTCAGCTAATTATTCTGCCTCAACCTCCCAAGTAGCTGGGAATACAGGTGTGTACCAACATGCCTAGCTAATTTTTCTTTTTTTTTTTTTTTTTTTTTTTTGTATAGAGGAGGTAACACCACGCTGCCCAAGCCCGTCTCGAACTCCTGGGCTCAAGCAATCTTCCATCTTGGCCTCCCAAGGTGCTAGGATAACAGGTATAAACCACTGTACCTGACATTAGTCTTCTACTTTAACAAGTGAGAAATTAGAGTCTTAGAGAAAACCAGTACTATAATTGGCCTATTTAAGTTACTTAAAGAAGAAAATGGCGTAGATAGGGAGACCTGCACAAATTCATCCCCAAAGTGCTTGAGTAAAGAAAAAACCGAACTTGTATCTAGAAATAGGAAGCTTGTCCACCCCAAGCACAATGGCTTACCAGTGGTAGGAAAAAAATAAAAATCCTCCCTTGTTTCAGTCATTCTCTTTATTAGTACTCTCCCTTGACTGAGTCAGTCAGGAAAGAATTATGAGTAAATATTGCTTATTAAATGTTTGGGTCAGGTTATCTGCCTGTCAGGCGGAGAGGTGGGCATGTGTTGGGGCCATTGCTGCTGAGTGAGCGTTCCTGGCCTCCCTGAACACTGCTCAGCGGCACCCAGCCTTTAATAAGTGTTGTGTTCAGTGCCCTTTTTAAAATGATTGAATTATGGCATTTTATGGCTCTATAAAAGCCTTTATTAATTTTGGGAAGCTGCTGCATCTTCTGATCCTGTCCAGTCCCTACTGGGAGGTTAAATTATTCATGCAGATTCCAATTGGCTACGTTGATTGTGTTCTGAAAAGAACAACAAGCAGGGCTCTTTGTTTTTCTTGAAGGTTGGGGGCAAGGTTGTAGGGGTATCCTGAAAGGCATCACCCCAAGGGCAACATGGGCCCAGGATGATGTGGGAAGACAGAAGAGGAGGCCTCAGCATGGTCAAAGGATTTGTTGGACAAGCAACAAAGTGCAGGGGAAAGGGATGAGGGACTTTAGTGGTGTCCAATCAAGACATGCATCTACATGTATGTCTTGTGTTCAGGTAGGTCCTTATGTATTGTTCTTCCACCATGTTTCTATACTTCTCAAAATGAGAATAAAATATTATTTTTATAGAGCTCTTTCTAGCTTACAATGTGCTTTCAAACATATTATCTCATTTTGATGTTACATGTCCCATAATTGCAGATGCTGCTGTAATAGCTATTTTTGCCACATTCATTTCACCAAGGCATGTCTCAGTAAGGTGGTTTTGCCAAGTGTCATGTAGCCCCCAAGTGGGAGCTTGGAAAAGTAATGAGACCTTTAGGTTCCAAAGCTGGAGTGATTTCCATGATAACTCTGGTCTCCTTGATGTTGCTAGCTGGAGAGTTTGTGAAAGGAGTGCTGTACTGGGATCCTCCCTACTGCCATCCCTCACAGACATTTCAGCTTTGCACACATACACGTGTGCCCCAGCATGTAATTAGAAGTTAAATATACCCACCTTTAGCTCTTGCCATTTTTCCAAGAATCCCGAACTCTTAGAAGGTTGCTCTTCTCCTCACTTGTTGTCAGCCCTTGTAGCCCTGTCAATTATTTCTTTCTTTAGTCTCTGCTATTACCCTACCTAGAATGAGCTACTGATTTCCTCAAGAATCTGTTCAAAAGTTTCTTCTTTCATGACTTCTTTCCTAGGTAATCACATCTTCCACTGCAAACCCTTCATGATCAGAAGGATTAGAGGAGCCAGAACATGGGTGCCACTCAGAGTCAGGGGCCAGTGTGCTGAAACTGACCAAGTAACCTGTGGCCATGAGTCTATAATTCCTGATGCGGGATACCAGCCCTGACTAGTTCACTTCCCAAGGCTGTTATGAGGGACAAATGGCATAGTAGCTGAAAAGAGGATCATAGAAACTGCAAGCTATTTATACTCTTGTAATCCTTGCTGTGATGAATAAAAAACAAGCAAATAAAAGAGAAACAAAAACATAATAAAAACTAAAAAGAAAAAAATGATTTCATTAGAGAAGACCCTAAGTATCTTTTCTGTTTTGGACTAAGATGACTATTCTCTGAAACATCACCAGTAGCAGAATGAACTGGTAAGTTCAAGGAGTTTGGAAAGCTGTCGTTAAGTCTCATGAGAAAAATTCTGAGGACAGAGTTTGAGTGAGAATCAGTGAAACTAGTGACTAGACTTAGGGCAAACCCGTAGCCCTTGACCCAGCACCAGGAGAAGGGCTGTTACTAGGACCAACAGCAAAAAAGGCAAAACTGACTTGATGCTGAGTTGAACATGGAGGATGAAGAGAGTGACTATCGGAGGAGCCTTACCTCACAGTGTCTATTAATTTTAAATTAAAGTATTTTGACTAAAATGACCTGTATGTGAATCCCTTTTCTCTCAAGTACTTAGAAGATTTAGAGGAAAATATTTTTCCCAAATATTCTACCAGCCTAAGGGAAAGATTGGTTTTAGACAGGAGCAAGGTTGTATGGATGGCAAAAATGTGTCATGTACGGCCTCAGCGATGACAGAAGAGGCAGAGTGAGACTTGTTTTACCTGGTGTGCTCTTCTTAATCCCCTTATACACACACACACACACACACACACACCACCCCACCACCATTCTCAGTACAGCCAGAGTCATCTCCAGAGTGTGAAAGAAAACCTGGAAATGGAGCCTTTGAGAGCAGGAGTTAGTTTAAAAACATAAGACATTTTTTAAAATTTAATTTTATTATGGAGAAATGGGGTACAAGTCAGTATTAAATACTTCAGTAATCTACATGCAGGTGAAGTTTGGGCCTCCAACTTTCCCTGGTTTCTGAGGAACATTCTACAAAAATATATCTGCGCACACATATTTATTGCCATACTGTTTACAATAGCAAAACCATAGAACCAACCCCATTTCCCATCAAAAGTAGACTGGATTAAAAAAATGTGGTACATATACATGATGGAATATTACACAACTATAAAGAAGGACAAAATCATGGACTTTGCAGCAAAAGGGATGGAATTGAAGACATCATATATTTTCAATGATCGCTAAGATGCCAGTTCCAAAGTTTTTCAGCCTTCTGAAATTCACTTGCTATTACAGATGCTTCCATCTGGATAGTCCACAGAGCAATCGCCTAGAGGCACTTTGGCTTCTTCTAACACTGCCAAAACCTATATTTTATCTCCCTGTTTCCGTTTGTCTCCTTCACGCTCTCCCTCATTCCCAATTTTGCTCATGTCTACACTTTCTCTGTTTTTTTTCTTTTTACAGCATTTTGATTTGGCTTCCCACTTTTTAAGCACTACCTTTTTTGTGACCTAGATACCACTGAGTAGCTACTGTCTTCTTCAGTAGCATTGAAAAGCTGGTCACTATTTTTCTTCAATTTATCACTTCTTTGTGACCTATAGCCCCTTCCCATTGTCCTGCTCATTTCTGTCTCACCTACAGAGGAGAAAGTTATGAAACAAACCCTTTCCTTCCGGTTAGAGTAATGGGTACAAAGAAGTGTTGCTCAGAGATAATTAACACATGAAAAAAAAAAAAGACAGATACCAGAGACACAGAAGTTTTCAAAGACCACATCTTCATGTTGTTTAAACTCTAGTGTGGAGACAAAACAATATAATGATAAATTCATCCTGATTGGTAATAATTTAACCCAAATAATTGAATCTCAACTGAGATTTCTACAGTAGGCAGAAATCAGATGTTTCTAGCTCTGATAGGAATACTTTTTGTTTAGATATGATGTTCTTCACTTCAGCAAAGTTGGAAAGTGACAAGATTATTGGGCCAAAAGCTTTCCTCAGAATGAGAAAACAATTTGCCCCATCCTTTGCCTACTCCTTGGCCAGTTCTGCAGGTTGCTGGTTTATTGATGTATTTTATGTTAAATTGAGCCCTGAGGGAAAGGCTAAATCTACAGCTTAAAATTTATATGTAGATTCACAGTAATAATGTTTGAAGATTGAAAATCCGGAAATTCTGGAACTATACATGGACTGGTCAGGAAAGGAGAAAAGTTGTTTAGTCAGTGACCTCTTGGAAACTTCCTCTCCATCCTTCCTGTGCTCCTGAAATCTGAAAGATAATGGCATGCTTGTCAAATCAAATAGATTGAATCTGTCTTCCAAAATTCTGGTCTAGGTTCTTTCGGAAGCAATCATTCGGGGCACATGGAGCTATAAAGGTCAGGTAGAGATTTGGGGAGCAAGGAGGATCAGGCTGACTTTAAGTGAATAGGAACATCTGCCAATGAAAAACCAAAGAAAATATTTCCCCCTAAAACCATCTAAGTACCTGGGGGAAAATGGATCTGTTTACAGGTCACTTTATTCAAAATACTTTATTTTAAAATTAATAGACACTGTGAGATAACACTCCTTCCATGGTCACTTTCTTCGTCCTCCAGAAAGTCTCTCAAACAAGTGTGTGAGAGATGCTCTGAACATGGAAAACCCTGGAGCCAGACATCTCTGCTGGCTACAAAATTTGGAGGAGACCTCGGAGGGAGAGGCACATTGAGGGAGAGCAAAGGACACAACCCCTTTCTCTTTACCCATGGCAAATCAATTCAGTGTCTTTCATTACAACATGAAAACTGAAGGTACATGCGAACAATAAACTTTAATCTGGTTGACAACAGTTTTTTAAAAAACGCACAGAAAGCAAGTTTCAGCAGCCTGACATACTTTATGACACTTATTAAAAAGATACACTTGTAAGTCAATTAACCCAGCCAGTGGTACCTTTTAACTTGTTTTCTAAAAGGAAAGGCAGCGACAAAAGGGCAGAGTTTCCATCTAGAAGGTTCTAAGTTGATTTCTTTTCCCCTAAAGTGAAGGCAGCTTTCTGACTTCCAACTAATATATATGTGTAATTCTCCATTCACCCACCTCCAACGCCTGATAACTTCAAAGGAAGGGTTTGCGGTTGCCCTTTCTTGGTTTCACATTTTACCACTTAAGGAAGAATTGACACCTCACTTGCAACAAAATAAATGTACAGAAAAAGAAAGATAAAATATGAGAGTTAAAATAGAGGCACGATGCACAGTATTTATTTAGCAAACATTTTTTGAGTTTGTACTAGAACTGTGTGTATTAAGGGGAAAACACACAAACTAACAAACCTGTGTATTTTTCTTAATTGTTTCTGAGAACCTGCACTTCACTCCAAGGCATTTTGAACCCCTGATAAGCAAATAAATTAGTAAATAAACAAATGAATAAAAGCTTTTGTTTTTTGATTTCTTGATTTTTTTGTTTTGTTTTCTAATTCCTTAAATTTTGTGATGCATATAATATTACAAATGTGCTACCTAGTCTTTACTCTCTGAAAATGATTGACCTAAAAGTGTAATTATCTTTTTAAAAAATAATAATTATTTATGTTCTGTGGATCTATCACAACAAAAACAGTAGCTTCCCAAAAGTGCTTTCCAAGAGTATCTCAGTAACATATAGTTTTTCAACATCAAATCAAGTACATTTTGACTTTCAAAGAAATACATACACACACACACACACATAAAATAAAAATTGAAATCAGGGTTTCAGTGCTTTCTTTGGTAGAAACCTTCCTGCTTTTGACTTTTGATATATTCTTGTCCTCCTGACAAAGCCTTAAGGAATTGGGATTAGAAAAACTCTGGCAGAAGAAACTTTTCCCTACAAAGAGTAAAAACAAGGGGAGTATTGACCTACTTATTTAACATTTGAAGCCTAAAAAAGAATAAAAGCAAGTCTACACACTTACAGAATTTGAAGAGTAAATGGCTCCCACCTCCTCATGGCCCTGTGATTTTGAGTTTTCACAAACTCATGTCAAAATGCACACTCCTTGATTATAAGGTCACTGTTTCTATAAGCCTGGACACCCTGCTGCATTTATTAATATGTTTATCTAAATTGAGAATATAAACTAGTTTATCTTTGTGCACTTTTTTTCCACATAACTTTTATAAACTCTAATTGAGTGCCTAATAATCCAAGATTTTCTGGTAAAATCAGTTACCTGCAGGGATACAATGTTGTTTACAGTGAACCCTTGGGGAAGACCAACACCAGTTATGGTAATTCAGAAGCCTGATGTTTATATTTAGCCAACCACAAAACTGTGGTTTCCTCGTTACGCTCCCAAATCCCACCAGCAAAATAAAGGAGTCATTGCTGGGTCAAAAGAGATTACAATCACAAAGTAGTTTTATTTTTTAGTGTACAGAAATACATTCTTATACATTTGAAGTTATTGTGAAAGAAGACAAACAAATATTACATTCTGCTAAGTGAAATGCATATTTTGCCTATTATTAATATGGTCTTTAAAAAAAAAGTTTCCTGTAGAAGCAATAAAGAAAAAGACTGACAACTACAAATAGAAACTCCAGATTGACAACAGACGCAAAAGCAAAGTTCAACAATTAATACAGATTGGAAAAAATACGTGCAACATTTTTAACAGGCAATTGGCGAATATCCTTAATATACAAAGAGCTATGATTGTTTTGACTGTAAAAATGTAAATCAATTGCAAAAATAAAATAATTCCAAGAATAATAGTAAACATGAAGAGACATTTCAAATGAAAACTAAATAAAAGTATACATTAAATATATGGCTTAGATAGTCACTAATTAAAAACAAGACAATATTTAAAAATCTATTAGATTAGCAAAAATTAAAAGAACAATGATATTTAATTTCATCAGATACAGGTTTTCTACATTATTGGCAAGATAGTAAATTGTCAAGGCTTTTTTTTTTTTAAAGCAATTTGCAGTTTCTATTAAAACTTTAAATACATGTAAGAGTTGGCCAAATAATGCAACTTTCATTTATCGATCTTATATAAAGATCTACAGAATTGAGCGAGTGTTTGACCCCTATTCTTGGAAATAATGCACAACTGAAGACAAGCTCCGTGTCCATCTGGATGGGAAGGATGAGCTTCAGAATGACACGTGCTTGATGGGGAATGGTCTAGAGCTGCTTAATGAAAGGAGGAGAGTTCTGAGTGTGTTAGGGAAAGGTTTTCATTATTTTACAGCAATTTTGCAAATTGAAAAGATAATTTTCTCAACATATGAATAATATGTACCCTTTCTGTTATAGCAACTTAAGTGCATTAAGGTGTCGGAAGGCTACAGAGGGTACTGCTGATGTCAGTCACTTCAAATCATGCACGTGCACGTGGGGATTAATAGGGTGATGGGGTTTTACTTTTCTCTATAGTTTGCATGTGTTCTTGAGCCCATAGTGTGTTTATATTTTTTAAATATACTAATACACTTTTTTTCCCCAGGTATATGAGGGACATCCAAGTAGCTAACTCTCCTCTTCTTAAACCTGAACACCTCTTCTAAAGCTGCTGTTATAATTTTAGCAATACCAAGATCTGTTGACTAAACACTCTCTGAAAGTCAGGTATTATCCAATCAGTTTTGGCATAGTTGCTCGTTATTTTTGTTTATAGAAAATATGCTACTCAAAGATGAAAATTAAAAGAAAAATCATCCAGTTCTTGTGTCCTGCAGGTTGTCTAACACCATGATTAATAACTAAAAATATAAACTGAGCTGAAGTTTCTATAACTCTGCAAACCTCTCACCATTTTCCCAGCAGACATTCTGTAGGTAATGCTCTTTCAGAGACAAAATATGAATAGGCAAAGGCATCTGGGCAGAGAAAATCAGCGAAGTGCTGTGCCCTGCCGTCTTGAAAGATGGATGGAGAAATGTGCAGAGAAGAGAAAATATAAACTAGGATAAACATCCCACAAGGTTTTTACAGAAATATTGACTCAGGAGAGAATGAACATCTCATAATATTGTTATGAACTTTTGTTCAAATATCTGATATACTTTTGCAAAAATATCTGATGTTCTACTAAATTGTGATAACAATAAAGCATTTTGTTTTGTTGACTAATTCAGTGCAGGAAGTATGAAAAAATCTCTTACAGATGGCAAAAGATCTATGTGCTATTACCAAAAAAGTTTACATATATTTCCTTATGAGACTAAGTTAGATACCTTTTCAAAGAGTTTTAGATATGGCAGCTGCTGCTTTAAAGAAAACAAAATAAAAACACAAGACAGTGGTGTTGAAACTATAGAAATACTGGATAAGATACAGTGATGTTCTTTTAAAATTTATTTTAGAGAACCAATAGAATCAATTGTGAATCGAAATACAAAGAAATGAAATGTGTTCCAAGGTATAGATAACATTACATATACCTTGCAGGAATCCCAGAGTGATGAAAACTTGATTTCTGAATCAGACAATGTATGAACTCTTTTTTTCCCCTCAGAATGTTTACTTACAACTACAGCAAAAAATAAATTGGAAATCTTTACTTTTAAAAGGAAAGAATTTTGTTGTCAGTCAGTTCATGCCACTGCATATATTCAGATCAGAAAGTTTTAAAAAATGTCTACAACCTGGGGACGCTATTACAGTATTTTACTAAACTGAAAAATAAACTGTTCAATTAGAATTTGATGTCAGGACAGACAGTCTTTGGAAATGCTGTAACATACAGATGTTTTTAGTACTAGTTTCACACCACCGTTCTCTTAAGCCTTCCTTTTGCAATTCTGCATTTCTTATAGCATGGTTTTGGTTTCCACAGTAATAAATAATAAGAAATTGTTACTCTGTTTAGAAACATATGCAAACCACACACACACACACACACACACACACACACACACACACACACACATACACACGTGTGTATGGATATACACATAACCAGGAAAGGCAGAGACATTTGTCTTGACTATAACAACAAGACTCACACTCTAACAAGTTTCCAAAATTTCACAATGATAAAATGATGCCTAACAATTCAAAGAAGTACAAACTTATACCATTCACACTTCAGAAAAAGAGGAAATATAAGCACAAATACAAGTAAAGTACAGGGAACAAAAAGGCATGAGAAGTTGAATTGTTTATTTTCTCTAAGATCTCTCTCAGTTTTCCTTTCAAAAAACACACACACATTTTAAATCAGGTCTTTCTGCATTTTTTTGGCAATGTAGTATTTAACAAGTCCATAAAATGTGGATGGCATTTTTAAAAAAATGAATTGATGAAAGTCGAATCAGGAACCCTTTACTGATTTTGAGGATTTGTTCCACCATGCCTGGCTAGTATCACTGGCCACCTTCTGGTGTTGATGGGACATGCCTTTCTGCCCTGAAGATGCCAAAACAGCACGTTTTAGTAGATTGTCTAGCAAACCAGGGCCAGCTGGTGGGTTTCGAATCACTTGAAAGGTTAGAGGTGACTTTGTCATGACTGACTCTCCACAAGCAACAATTAAAAATGCATAAAGAAGTGCATTTGCACACTTACTTAAATACTTTTGTGTGATTGTCAACATTAACAAGTTGCCAGAGGCAAGCCTAAAATGACTGAAACTTCTGAATATTTGGAAAAAGAAAATTGGAGATCATGTACTTTCAAAAACACTTAGAGTGAATTTATTGCTGGGGGGGAAAAGTATTGCTGTTGTTCAGAACCAACGGGACCACTGAAGAAGAATGGCTGGATCCAGCCTGGAGCAGGTGTGAACACAAATGGCAGTCCTGATTTCTAACTTCTCCTAGGCATGCAGAGCCTTCCTTCTCATAAAAACAAGAAAAGGCTCACCAGGTGGATTTTCTAAGCCCTAGTTTAAGGGGGAAATAACCACAGACAAATAGTTCCAAACATTTCTGACAAATGGATGGCTTTGACGCCTGTGGTACATAGGAAGGGAAAGGAAGGATAAAAATGGACATAACAGTATAAAGGGACCCAAAATGAGTAATGAAGAATGAAAGCAATCTGAAAAGAACACCTGCTAGACTGACAACAGAAGAGGAACAGGAGAGCAAAGTAAGATAAATGCTCATCTCTGAGATATGTTAAGATCGAAGGAAGGGAAGGAGAGGCAGGTATGAGCTAGTGATATAAATGAATTACACAGAAACAGGCTTGTTTCAACACACACTTGAATCAATGCTATGCAAAGATCTATGATAACAGCCACCTCGTTTTGTCGATGCTCAAAATAAGCAAGCGTAATCAGGAGGAGTGATGGTGAGGCCTCGAAGTTGGGTCCATCTGTCTTTTCCTTTGCCAGCAGTGTGGTTATTATTATTACAGTAAAGCTGTCACTATTCAGAGTCCACAGACATAAGTCATTCTGTATAGCTGAGTTTCCTGATAGGTGAAGGTTTGCCAGCTTAAGGACTGAGACTCTATGTTAAATTTTTAAGATAAATCTTTTATTTTAAAGGACTACAAGTTACATCAATATTATTTCTGTTATTTTATTTTGTTTTGGACTCTGACCAATTTAGACCCTAGTGGCTAATATATAGGTCTGTTTTAGACACTTACTAAATGACTGTAGATAATGTGTCTTTGTGTTTTATTTTTTGCTCAAGGCTGACTCAAGACTCATGTGCTCAAGGGTTTATATTTTTAATCACCCCAGCTACCCCAGGTCTCTTTGTAGTTTTAACTTCAAGACTTCTTGATTATATCATATTTTGTGATTGTCCTTTTGTGAAGCCTTAACTAGACTGTTGCATCCTTGAAGAAAGAGATCACAAATTCATAGAATTTTATAAAAAAAGATAATTTAACAATTGTCTAATAGAAGCAGATTATTTTACAAATGAGGAAAATGGGCTCAGTAGGGGTCCTCAATTTGTGCAATCCCACACAACTGATTAGGTGGGTTCTAAAATTAGTATCCATGTATGCTGAAACATTCCCTAGAGGGTATCTACTATTATAAAGTATTCATTTATATCCTACAGCTCTTTTGTTTTGCCTCAGGAGGAAGGCAACATAAAGTATAGGAATAATCTTAAAGTGTAAAAATATGTTTAGAGCTTTCATTATTCCTACAAGTATGATGGTGACTTTAGTGTATAACTCATAAGATTTGTGATGTACGTATTAGGAAACTTAATTAGATCTGTGTTCAACCTTAAGCTTTCCTAGAGGATTGAAGAGGGACATAGCTGGTTAAAAGTGTGGGAATTTATTTCCATGTGACACTTGGTATTATCCTAGTAAAGACTCATCTTAGGAAGAAAAAGATGGGACCTTCAAGAAAGGTCCAAGGATAGCAAGAGAAGAAATGATCTGCAATTTATTATTTTACATCTGCCAGTCAGCTTTTCTCTATTTCAGGTCCCATTGACTCATGTCTGAGTTATAAATGAAGGGACAAACAGGGGGATAAAACTTAAAAGATCTGTTTAAATTCCTCTGAGAAGAGCGTTTCACATGCCAGACATCATGAGCAGAATCCCAGCACTGTGTGCTGTGTCTACAGACTCTACAATGGTAGTAGGGGCACTACACACTCAATATGTGCTGCACATTCAGTACTGGGCACTGTTTCTCAGTTGACATTGGTGGCATTGTTTCCCTCAGCAGGATAATCATTTTCATTAGTCAGGGCATAGGTAGTTTTAGCATCAGATGTCATCACTTTTCCTTATTCCTCCATTCTTCCTATATTAACTAAGCATCCTTCACTGGCTAGGTACTTGTAAAATGTTGGTGATGACAACTGTCTCATTATGTTACAGTTTTGATGGGGTTAGTGCCAAGGAAACAGTTCATACTTATACAGTGTAATAGCAATGCATGCACAGATGACGTGGAAAACCAAAGGAAGCACAGATACCAGCATACACAGGCTTGAGGGTGGGGCAGTGGGCGTGGGGACATCTTACATATTATTATTTCCTGAAATAAGTTGAAATCTAAAGGTGGTAGGAGATAGACTACATACAGGGAAGCTAATCAAGTCAGAAAAAGAGAATGTGCACTGGTACGAAATGAAGACAGAACATACCATCTTTAGGTAATTTAGTTTAGCATAGGCAGCAAAGGGATTGGGTGGTGGCCACCTGATGGAAAAAAAAGATGGAAGGGTAGGTAGAGACAAAACAATGAATTCTTTCTTCAGACATTCAAAGAATCGCTAAAAGACTTTGAGAACAAACATGGTTTCTTCAGATTTGTGTTTAAACAAATAGTATTTTTGCCATATGGTTAAAATAGATTAGATAACATCTACTGGGGATCCTTTTAGTCATCAAATTGAAAGATGTCCATTTGGGAAGCTATTGCTGTAGTTCAAATAATAGAAAAATTCTGTGACTTGGGATAGAATGGTTGCAATGAGTGTTTGGCCAAATAATTATAATTTGGATATATTTTCAAGTCACAGCTGGTAAGACAAAATGAACAGTTGGATGTGTGATGTGAGAGAAAGCTAAAAGTCAAAGAAGATGCTGAAGACTGGAATCAATCTCTTAGATTTGGCCATTGGGAAGATAAGAGGTGGAATTATGGCCCAAGAAGTATAAACCAGAATGAGGAGAACAATTCAAGAGAAAAGTAATGACATGAGGGAGATTATAAATGCAGGTGGAGATAAAGAGCTTAAAAACATTAAGTCTTGTGAAGAGGTTTTCATAAGTAATTAAAGGAAAAACTGAGAAGACAGAAGGCTGCAACTGGAGAGCCACAACAAGAGCTTGAGAGGGGCAAAATGGGATGAAGTTCTGCTAGCCCAGAAGACTGGGCACTCAGCACACATTGGTTGCTTGTCAGGGATTCTCAGGTGTACCTGGGAGTGCAAATTAAAGAGATTTTAAGTTCTCCTGATTGTGCATTGAGGTAGAGCCAGAGAAAACAGATTATTGCTATCATGGCCTTACTTTAACAATGTTCTGGAATATCCAACCTATAGAGTTTCAGCCACCCAGTTATTAATAAGTTGCAGCCATAGTTTTTCATAAGTATTTTCTGGTACAAATAATTGATAACTGTTAGCCCAAATTCTCTCTTCCTGTTTTCATAAAGCAAAGTTTGGGGCTAAGAATTCAATAGGCCATCAATAGAGCATATTGATATATGATTGATTGGCCAATTGAATGATACTGAGATATAAGTGAATCTGAATATCTGTGGTTTGAAAAAGCAATCCATTTTCTCATCTGCCATTTTGGTTCATTATTTAGTATCAAACAACTAGTCTGAGGGATTTTTCTTTTAGTCATTGTAGTGGATTTCACTTTTGGAGTGGATTAAAAATACAGTCTCAGTAAGATATAGAAATCTTAACAGATTTTTGAATTTCATTTGAAGATTTCCATGTAAAAAGTATGTCTGTCTCCAGATTGAATGACAAGGCCACTGAAATATAAGCCAACTCCGAATTCCTCACCTTGCATCTTAAGTAACAAAATGAGGAGAACAAGTCAAAACAAGCAAAAGCAAAAGAATAAAAGACACTAAGCCATGTTTTAAGATTCTTGAAGAGAAAGACATGCTAAACACACATTCACACACACAGATACACACACATATGTGCATGCGTGCATGCACGCACACACACACAAAATCTTCCTAAAACACATACAAAACAACCTTAAAAGGAACTCCATTGTCAAATGATCTTGGAAAGTTTGACAATGAAAAGATTAATTGTCATCTCCAAACTTTATATCAGATTTATCAATGGTAGGAATTGACCCCAGGCATGGACCCTGAGATGCTGTTCAAAAGTGTTTTTAAAATGTTGTCTTGTTTTCTGTGTCTGGTTTTCTCATTTCGTGGTTTTTCGTACAAACTCTGTGTTACCACTTCAGATTATTTCTTAAGTATAGAAAAGTTAGTGAAGAATAGATAATGGTAACCATTAAATTACTCCATTGCAAAAAGAAGGTAAATGTCTCCAAAGGCCAGAGAATAATGAAGATAGCTAATATTTTTGATTTCTTATTATCTGTTAGGCAGAGTTCTGTTACTGAAACACCTGGGATCTGTCAAGTTTCTGTTGCTTGCTACACAGAAAGACAAACACTAAGCCAGCAAGTATTGCCAGAGAAGAAGACTTTTTATTTGTGTGATATTAGCCAACAAAAATGGGAGATTCTGCCTCATATCTTTTTCCCATTCCACTGATGTCAAGGGTTTATATACTGGGGCAAGAATCTAGAACACCAGAATAGAGGGGTCAGGAATAGGGGCTGGTAAACAAGAGGAGGCTGGCATCTCATGTCTGGGTATTGTGATCTGGTGAATTTCAGTTCCTTGATTCTGTAGGACTGAGAGTTGGTTTCCTGGGAAAGGAACATAGATAAGACAAATGAGTTTCAAGCTTTAGGACCAGAAGGGTCAGTTTCTATGTTTATTTTTAAAAACTATAATTATTAGTTCTACAAGGAAGTTGGATTAGTTTCAGTCTTAGATGCTTGACAAATATTTTACCATTTAATCCTCACAATGGCATAATTATGTAAGTATTATTATTTTCTCTATTTTACAGAAAAAACTTGTTGTGCAGAGCATGTAAATCCCTTTACTAAGGTTTCATAGCTAGGATAGTATAAAACTAGAATCCCTTATGCTTTTTAAAAAAAGAGATTCTTTAATTTAAGAAGCCACTAACCTAACTTGGTTATGTTCAAAGCATGGTTTCTTAAAACTCCAAAAACCTCAGTTATTTTTATATGGACTAACGACAAGCTATTAATTATAAGTCTCAGTTGTCTAATTCATACTCAGTCACTATGAAGATTAACAAAATACAAAAGGCATCGACTCTGTTACCACAGATTGCATAATCTAGTTCTGAGCTAAGTGGTTAAGAATACAGACTTTGATACAATACATACATGCTTTGAACTCATGAATCTACTACCATCACGATATTTTGAAGCAATTGCTTCTTCTTCTTAAGTCAAAATCACTCTTCCTTAAACAGGACTTAGCAGTACAAACCACAAACTGTTATTGCAAGAATTAAATGAGATGGTGTATATAGAACCTTTCGCATAATGTCTGGCTTCCATAATCTGTAGCTCTTATTGACAACGTTGCATTATTTACATGTCTAAGGACATTCACAATAGTAAAAGGCATTCTATGATAAATTCCAAGCTACTAGTATTTGCAATACATGTTCCACGATGTTGAGCTCTAATCCTTTCTCTTCCACAAAGTTCTCCCTGAGGAAATACATGGTACAATTTTAAGAAACACTTGTAAAGGATGAATGGATTGAACATTCCTCATCTAAAAATATTTTTCCATCTCTGAACTTGTATCTATTTAATGTCCATACTGTCTTGTCTTAGAGTCACATTGTACTTTACAATTTATCTTCTCCAGGTATTTCCAGATCTTCAAACTATTTAATTGTGCACCTATTTAGACCCTGTCTCCCGGAGGATTTATTTGTTCCTAAGGGAAGGGGCTGTGTAATTTCCATATTTGTATATCGCACAATGTCATACATATGGCATTGCACACAGTAGGTGCTAAAATAAATGTTATGTTTGATTCTGTTGATTTAATTTGCCTGGATTTGATTTTATGATATGCCTAGGAGGATTTTCATAGGCAGATAATGCCTTCCATTCTTCTATTAGTATAATTGCATAATTCTGTCCTATTTTTCTCACTGGAGATTTAGAGGGAGTGAATTGTTCTAGAATCAAACTAGCTGGCCTTTAGAAGAGAATGAGCAATTTAAGATAGATCATTATATATTACTAAAAAAATCTAACATTTAAAAATCTTTATTTTTTGTCTATAGTAGTCTAAGATATTGTTAAGATTAACAATTGTGAAGCATTTTAAAAACTTCTCATATAAAGTAGTTTGCAGAAATAAATATCGTATGTTTTGTCCATCATTTTGCCTTTGAAATTGTCCTGGGAGAAAAAAGAAATCACTGTATTCATATATTTAATGGACAATTCTTGAGAAAAATCTTTCTTATATAAGGAAGAAAAACAGAGAAAGCAATTGTGTCACAAAATAACAATGCAGACTATTTATCTCTATCAATTAAAACCAAATAAGCTTACTTTTGTTTTGTTGTTCTTATTGCTGGCATTGTTTTGGCATTCGCAATTATTTATTAAATATTCCTCTTTGTCAATATCCATGCTAATGCTATTATAGACTCAGCAAGGAGGAGGGAAGCAGAGAGTACATGCAGAAAATAGGGAGCTTGGAGTTGACTTCAGAGTTCACAGTCAAATTGAAGAGGTGACTTACAGGACAGAACCACATATTCTTGAGATTAATGAAGAAATCGTGTGCTAAGGTGGATTATGCAGGTAGTGGTTTGTTTGAAATGTCTACTTGAAGCAGCTAAGACTTGAATGAACCGAGCTTCATTTAAGTAATTTGTCAATTCTTTTGACTAATTCCCTTACTTGATTTGTCAAAAGAGACTGAAGCCAAATAGACCAGACCAAAAAGATTGTTCCATTTCCTATATGGTCCGCAAACAGAGCTTTTACCGTTTATTTGCCATTAAAACAGTCTACAACAAATTGAATGGGAGGAAAATTTCAATTCTTCACTCGATTTATCCAAACTACATAGACATTTAGCTTTTCAGAGTAATCGTTTCTTAGTCTATTTCATTAATTCCAAAGGGTGCTAAACTGTTTCAGAATGAACCTGGGGAGAAGTTGTCCTGGTTAGGAAGATTTCCTCAAATTCTGCTAGTCATTGTTGGTATCACAATATCCACATGGTCACACAATTGTGGGACATTTGTGGCATCTGCTTTGGTGTATTTGCTACAAAGTCATACTATAAAGGGTGTGAGCATCACTGTTCACTCTTGTTAGTATGAAAGTATTGTAAGAATTTGGGCTTGAAAGTGAACAAAGTGTTCAATGTAGAATATTCTCTCTCACACACATAAGGGCATATACACAAACATATAAAGATTCTTTATTTGAAGTGATCTAAGTTTTAATGAACACTTAACCTACAGTGGTTCCAAGAATCTCACTCTTCCTCTAAGAATGACTTCCTGTGCTTGTCTCAAAGAAACTGAGCCTGAAAAAGGTAGTGAAGTCAGAGGCTCTTTTGCTGGTTAGTACGACAGCTGGGATGCAGACCTAACTATGATCCATACTATTTCTATGATGAGATACTCTTTCTGTTTCTCATGACACTTACAATTAAAGCCAGAGGATTAAAATGCAGGCAAAATAAATCATGGCATTGCTTATGTTCCGATAAAGAAGCCCATGTAAGACTAGGCTGCTTTAGAAAGTGTTAGATGAAGGCTTAGATTTTGAATTCCAAGGATATTTGGGATGGAAGCATACTACAATAGACCAGCATGCTGGAAAATGTAATTATTTCACCCCTTCTTTTGCTTCTTTATGGCACTACTAACAATTGTAGAATTTATTATAGATGCCATAAGTGCTTTGCCATCAAGTGGATTACCTGTGGAGAAGACAAATGTGATTATAAATTAGGATGGGAGAAGTCAATGGGAATTTGGAAACTGGAATCAGCATTTTATTCTTTCTCCACTGAGATCACATAAAAATGAGTAAGCACATCTTGCTTCCCCCTTTCTCTGCATGCTGTCTTAGCAACATAAATACTAATTGGTTGCTATGGTGATCTCAAGTTTGTAACTAAAAGTGAGACACCTAGGTAACAGTGTCTTAAGGTGAGAAGATGAATGCTTCCACTCTGGGGTTTTGTAGGGTGATGGTCCTGAAGTATGAAAACTGGCAAATGTAGCCTCAGCTCCAAAAGACTGGTAAATTTGTTAATTTTATCCTCATCATTTCTGACTAGATCAATTCATCTACCTGCAGAGGCTACAGTGCCTTCATATAAGCTGGTCTCTGAAGTTGACAACTTCCATAAACTTGCAGTCAATGAGAAATACCAGTTATGGGCAGAATTTAGCACTTAATACACTTTTTATTTTATTGCTGAAAAGAGTTCAGCAGCACTAAGATGATTTAAGCCATCAATGAGATGCAGTGGAAACAGCCTAGTAAAATCATAGGCAGTCTGTGCCTCTTCTCCATGACTCACGGGTTTATTAAGAAATCTCATTCTTTAGGGCCCAAAGGATGAACAACATCCCTCTAAGTCAAGACCCTTGTGCTTTAATCGGTGGCGGCCACCAATCAGCCGCATAGCGTGTCATGCAACCTTTCCAGGTCTCCCTTTCCTCATTTATGAAGAAGATGATAACGGGGCCTCCCTCCCCAGGCTGTTATGGGGATTAAGGATTGAATTATTCTAAAGTGCTTTGCAAATACAAGTGTTATATAAATGCTAAATACTAACCTATGGCTTTGATTTCATTAGCTCTTCACATTTGAAAGTTATAAGGAGAATTCAACAGTATAATGTTCAACAGAGAACTCTTCTCTGTAAAAAATAAATATATATATGCATAGATATATGTACATATCTATTTGCATATATTTATATATAAGACTTGTTATGTTTGCTTGTTTATTTAGTTAGTTATTATCTGGCTGTTGAGTGGGGTTTTTTTTATTGTCCTAGAATTGTCATGTGGCTACACAAGGACAGACAAAGAGTCATCATATAACTATCAGGAAGTTGGATATCCTCCTGGAACTTATTTAGAAACAGACGAGCAAGACCAGCTACCTCCTACAAAGCCTCCTCTCCTCTCCTCCCTCAGCCTATACGAGAGAGAGAGACAGAGAGAGAGAGAGAGAGAGGAGATTATTTAGGATGTGAGTAGGAAGAAAAGTTCAGTGATTCTTCTGACTCTAAGTCAAGGGAAGTGGGAAAGGCATGCATCTACACCACTGAAGCTAAGTATTGTGCTAAATGGTTCAAAGGAAGTCACTTACAGTGAGACATGGCAGGAAGAGGAAACTTCCCTTTTTGACTTTGTTGAACATATGCATGGGCTGGGTTTCCTGTGACTTTATAAAAATGAAAAAATGGAACTGAAGAAGACATACTAGAAAGAAGGAGCCTCAGTGACCAACTTACAGTCTTACTATTTGGCTTGAGAAAAGTATTTGAGTATCCCTTGGCTAGAGGGGATTTATGGAAGGTAGTTGTGTTTGAACCATCTTGCCAGTACACAACCCCAAAGAGTTGACCAATGGGCAAGGAAATTCCAGCTGCAAGAGGGTATGGTGTCCACCTACAGGGCCTGGAATAGAGATCTGGTGAGATTACATCACCCTAGATCACTCCTGACAGGGACTATAGTATGAAGAGGTCCAGTAAGATCTCCCAAATAACTCAAGCTTAAGTCACACAATAGAATGTGAATTGGTGGCAATATATTTTGGTCATTTTCTGTTTCTCCTCTTCCTCTTGTTCCTCTACTCAGTTGAGGAGTAGAGATCAAGAGGAGGAGGAAATTGAGGGTACAGTGTCCTAGACAAAGAATCCTCTATGTTCCTAATCATCAGGTCTCAAGTCCATCCACTTTAGGAAGAAAGAGACAAAATTAACATTAAATTCATCATGAGATTGAAATTTTACACCAGATGGTAATAAACTTTTTAGAACTTGAATGCTTGGAAGGCAATGAGATCTACCAGAAATACCATGGGCTTGATAGGAAGGAGATATGTGACAATGTCTGAGTGAAGGCAGTGATCATTAAAATAATTAATTAATTAACTTGGAATCTGAAAATTTAATAAAATAGATGCATAAATTAAGATAACAAAAAAGTTTAGAGATTCTTTATCATGCATCTCTACCATAGTAATTTCTGCTTGCTGTACAACTGAATCATATATTAGAAATAAAAATATACAACATGAACCACAAAAAGGAAGAGCTCTCTTTGTCCCTGTCTGAATTCAGACATTACGTGTATGTAATCACCTCTTAAAACAAAAGAGCTAAAATGACCAATGACCAACAGCTGCAAGACTGATAAAAAAGAATAGCTCCAAATAAAAGGTGGGTCCCATGTTTCAAATCAAAATACACATTACAGAATACACACAAAAAAAACCATGCTTACATACTCTGAATGATAACTGGAGTTTATTATGCAGTTGGGGGGGTGCTTATTAGGCAAGGTAAGTAATGGTCAAAGTGAAACATGGTTGAGTTAGAGTGAATTATGAAGTGGAAACTTAAGAGGCTGAACAGAGTAAAGTAAGGAGACAAATGTCATAATTTAATAAATCAGATATTTAATTTTTTTCTATTACCCTGAAAAGACTGTTTTGAGCATGGATCTGACCCATGAGTTAGACTGACACTCTCCTCTCTTAGCACTAAACTAGTGTGATTAAAGATACACAAAGACATACAGAATTGTATAATGGGCACTGAAGACTCAGTAGGGGGAGGGAGAAAAAGGTTGGAGAAACAGAAAATCACCTATTGGGTACAATGTGCAGAGGTGGAGGTGGTGGGTACCCTTAAAGCCCAGACCCAAAACTATTTGTACCCCCCAAAGCTGTTGAAATATATATATATATATATATATATATATATATATATATATAATATATATGTATATACTAAAAAATAAACTAGCACGATTATCTTCATTATATCACTGAAAAATAAAATGACCAGTGGTTTGTATGCAAACAAAAATATTTTTTACAGTGATAATAATGAATACTTGGCATATGACAAATGCACCATTAGAAGATTTACATATTTTATGTCATTTAATGCTCAGAAAAGGCATATGAGATGGGTACTATTGTCTTTATGTAATAGAGGAGGAAACGAAACCTAGGCCCTGAAAATTTAAGTGGCTAGCCAAGAACACCATGATCGTGTGACAGTCTTACTTGATTTGTTGGCTAATTGAACAGACTTTTAAAAATTCCATTGTTTAACAGCAAAGCTTTAAGATAGAGACATTATTATTTTTGTTGTTTTGTTTTTTTCCCTGCGGTGTAGGTATGTCTTTTGACTCCCTTCACAACATGTGTGTCATCCCTGCTCCTTAACCCAGAGGCAACTGATGTAGCCGAGGAAAATTGGAATCCCACATCAAGGCAGATTGTGACCACCACGAATTTGTGACCACACAACCTTATCTAGGCTCTTGATGCTGCCAGAAAAATGTAACATAATATTTTTAAATAATAATGATGTTTTAAGAAATGGATTTTTAAAAAATAACAGATGACTTTTAAAGCCCTTCAAAACTTCTTCTCCCCTTCCTGCTTCTCCTGGTTCAGAACTTGAGAAAATCAGGCTTGTCTGTTTCATGAAGAAGCAATTCATTTTCAAATGCACTGTTGTCTCTTTCTTTCAATGCTACAAATTTTGAGCAGGGTTATTCAGGAGAATTGAATCCAAAGCTCTGGGGGAAAATCTGCAGTACCCTTCTTTCAGAATCAAGGCTATTCTGCCCTCTTTCATGCAATATAATGTGTGTGGGAAACTCTAAATCCGTAGCTTTCAGTTATTATAGCAATAAAGATATAGAATATTTATTTGGTTTTTAATGATTTAAAACAGTGCATGTAAATAGTGGAACATAGAACAAAAACATGTAAAGGAAAATAAAAATTAGCCATAAACCAGGTCCCTAGAAGGCTGGGTGTGGTGACTCACGCCTGTAATTCCTGCACTTTGGTAGGCTGAAGCAAGAAAATTGCCTGAGCCCAGGAGTTCGAGAGCAGAGTGGGCAACTTGGTGAAACCTGTTCTCTACAACAAATAAAAATATTAGCCAACAGTGGTAGTGCATGATTCCAGCTACGTGGAGGGCTGAAGACGAAAGATTGCCTGAGCCCAGCAGGTTGAAGCTGCAGAAGCCGTGAGCGTGCCACTGCACTCCAGCCTTGGCAACTGGAATGACACTTCACTCAAAAACCAAACAAACAAACCAGGTCACCAGAGATAATGAGTACTAGGCACTACAAAAAGCAAGGATGAGGATGATGACGGTATCTGCTATCAAGGCAAGACATGGTGTAGTAAATGGGTAACAGGACACTAGAGCTATATGAGCAAACAGCTATAAGGAATATACATGCTTCTGACCTTATGATTGTTCGAAACAATGTGATTCAGAGGATCACTGGAAAAGATGTGACTTTCCCTTTTGCCTTTGTGAGTGTGTGTCCAAAGGGATTTTCAGTCCTTGAAGACCTGTCCCCAAGTATACTTTTTCCTAAGAAAAAGCCTGTACCACTTAGGGCGACAGGTCTTCCACTGGTTACTGAAGGGTGTATGCTCACTGTTTGGACCCTGAAGGCCATGGCACCCAGCCAAGAATCAGGTGTCTTAAGAACCCCAACATCCCAAGTGTATCTGGGAACATACTGAGAAAAACAATCTCGTCACACAGAGTAAGCAAAGAGCCAAAAAGTTAGCTTAAAAGCAGCTTAGAGACAAGTGGTGGGGTGGGTTTCTGGAACTGTCCTGCTTCTTCAAGCTGGAGTTGTTTGACTTATTCTTTGGTCTCTTATCTCCTTCCCATTTTGGGAAAATGTTCTTTTATTCAAGGGAGGACCTCCCAAAATCCCAAAATTTATTCATAAAACAATTGTGCATTTATTCTTACATGTTTAAACTTCAATCGCCTTCAAAGTAGTCTCCATTTGATACAATCCACCTATCAAGACATTTTTTTCCACTGCTTACAATAGTTTCTGAGTTCATCAAATTGGATGTTTTTTAGTGCTTCTGCCATTTTTGGTTTCACCTCTTCCACATCAGCAAAATGTTTCCCTTTGAAGACTTTTTGCATCCAGGGAAACAAACAACAAACAAACAAACAGTGATTCAAGGTGAGAGCTTATATATAGGGAGGATGGAACGTGGAAGTCATGCCGTTTTGGGTCAGAAACTGCTGAACACTCAGTGTGGTGTGGACAGATGCAGTGGTAAATCGTCCATTATGACATGGGTGAACTTGTTGAAAGAATTGCCCAAAGAAAGAAAGAAAGAAAACCAAAAGCAGCTTCTCACAAAAATGCTAGCTGGTACACTGATGTGAATAGGTTCTCAGAACAATTACCTAGTGGTGAAGCCTGTACTGCAAGGGGCCTGCCCACCAAAAGATAATTCTGATTTTTTTGTGTGTCCCCTTCATACAGTCTTGGATTTTTTCCCATAACGACCATAGCTCTGTTTCTACTGTCATCTTTGCAAAGGGCCTGTTTTTATACAATCTCAAGCAAGACAACTGGTAATGCCTTAACCATGTCAGTTTGGACTCTGATTTTTCTTATTGGAAAATATTTTTTCATGTGATTATAAAGCATTTCTTTAGAAAATCTAAGTAATAATAATAATATTATATCACAATTGGAAAAACAGTCTTAAAAATATTTTTCAACATGCTTTTCTAAAGTGTAACCAATAAAAAGCAAAATAAAAACTTAGTGGGTGATCCCAAGTTGAGGCTAGTTAAGCAGGTTCCTCTACTGCAAGCCTTCTCAGGGCACTTAAAATGCTAATGTGAACTTTGAGTCATCTAGACAGGATGTAATCTTTTCCAGTGTGTTTCTTGTTCATTTATTATTCATCCAGCAAATAGGCATTGAGTGCTTATCACATCCTAGTTGCCACTCTGGGCATTAGGGTACAGCAAGCAGCAGGACAGACAGACTGCCTAGTAAAACTCACTCCAGTGGTAAGATGCTGACCTATAAGGAAGGGAATGGGACAGCTGCTTATCTCTTTGTATTGTTTCAAGCCAAAGAAAATGTTAACCAGAGCAACATTTGAGAGGAGAAGAGGAAGATTATCAGCAGGAAGCCAGGCATCTGCCTACCTTTCTCCTTTCTGATAATTAACCATCATCTCCACACTTTCTCATCTTCTTTGTATTGATCTTTCATCATATAATGGCCACAAATAGCAAAAGGAAGGCTTAATAACAAACATTAAAATGAATAAATAATTACAGTCACTAATCTTCCTCAACCAACTGATTATTTGTTCAGTGACACGATTACATAAAACGAGGTTTACATAATTTAAAAGAACTCACCATGCAGTTTTTATAGCTTTTTTCCTATTTGTCCTTGCTTCTGATAATCTTTAAGAAGCAATATAAAGATATAATTATTGCTGTATATATAGGGAGTGAGGCTCTATATAGAAAGAGGAGTAATTTAAACCGAAAGTATGCATCAATTTAAAATTATGTACAAATTTTATACTTTAAATTTTAATATTTCTAACCCATTTTATAATGAGTGTGATGATTACCTTTCCAACAGGTCTAATCTTATCATAAACATGCTACATTTCTATAACGTGTAATACTATCTTGTAATCTGTCTTTAGTCATCATATGGATATTTTTGATATTCATTTTCCATATATATAATACACTTCATTTTTGACATTATTTATTTTTTGGTATTGTGAGAGCAAAATTAATTATGATGGCTTTGCAGCATACTATGAAAACTAATTTCTAATGATACTGCCCTTCAATAACTGTTTGTGTGTCCCCTGAAGTAGAGCCTCGAAATACAATCCTGTACCTTCCATGTTTAGCTGGTCATAAATACATGAACAAGATCAAGAAGAAAACCACCAATTCAGAGACTAGTTTTAAAATTACTTGGCAAGTGGGAATCTAGTTTTTCAAATAGCTGTCTTATGTTCCCAGAGTTCACTTTTGTAATATACACTTAAAACCTGCAAAAGTGTATAAGCAACGGGTATTCAACATTAAAAAGCACCACACACACATTTATTGAGTACCTATTATGTGCCCAGTGCTGTACTTTCTGTCTTGTGTTTAACTTTCTCTCTGTGTGCACTATCTCTGCTATTTCTCTTTCTTCCACCTCTGGTCAGCCATCTTTGTTTTGTATAACTTAAACTCTCAAATAACTATTGTATAAACAGGGTGGTTCATCTTGACTCTCCAAGGCTTAAGTTTACATGACATTTCAGCTGAAACTCATAGCTGAGCATCTTGATTTTTCTAATTCTGTATTCTTTCCTGGGAAATTTGATTGGAAGAACTTGTGTTTTTGATCCTGTTGATGGGCCCAAGTATGATATGCTGACCATATGGCAGAATATATCTGGATAGAAATTATCCCTGAAAGGGGGGAGTTAACAGGAGCCATCTGGGGTATTGAGACTGCAAGCAAAAAAAAAAAAAAACCAAAAAAAACCCCAGTGGCCAGTCAATTCTTCCTTCAGGAAAGTGGTAGAATGGCTTCATCTATTCCAGGCTTTCCATCTGAATTAACAACAACAACAAGAAGAAACATCTCTTTTATGTAACATTTTTTGGAACAATGACAGCTTTGCCAAAAGCAGCCCACTGGATTTTTCTCTAGCAGCTCATTGACCAAAGATAGGTTGGAAGTACATCTCTAAACTGACCTCTGATGTGGAAATTCTGGGTACTATGCCAAATAGTTTGATTGCACAACAAGTCAGAATATGGTCCTGGACTGAAGAAGAGGGTTTGTTCCGTTTCTTAATTTTAGGGGTGGATACAAACAACAGTGGAATTCTGTTAGAATTTGTATTTTAAAATAATTCTAGTATGCCTTATCAAATAATTCTATTAAATTTTCTGCTATGAGGACTTAACATCAAAGTGCTACTTGGTGAGTTCCCCAGAAGAACTGAGAAACATAGAAAGCTGACTCAATAAGAGATAAAACAAATGCTCAACATCACTACTTATCAGGAAAATGCAAATTAAATATTATTATCAAACAGACAAAAGAAAACTAGTGTTGATGAGAAGATAAAAAAAGGGAATACTTACACACTGTTGATGGGGTTGTAAACTAGTATAGGACAGTAATTATGTTAAACAGTATGGAGCTTCCTCAAAAAAATTAAAAATAGAACTACCATATGATACAGCAATCTCTCTACTGGGCATACTCGTATATCCAAAAGAAATAACAACAGTGTGTAGATAAGATATCTGCACTCATATGTTTATTGCAGCATTATTCACAATAACCAAGATATAGAATTAACCTAAGATATTAAAAAAACATGGCTTATATATACAATATAATATTTTTAAGCCATAAAAGAGAGTAAAATTCCATCATTTGTAACAAAATATGCAGAAGAACCTGGAAAAATTGTGCTAAAGAAAACAGAAAGAAACAGACACAGAAAGACACATACTGCATGGTCCCATCATATATGGAATCTGAAAAGTAAAAAAAAAAAGTTGGTATCTTGGAAGCAGAGAGTGGAACAATCATTGCCAGAGACTGGGAAGGGGAAGGAAAAGGGAAGGATCAGAAGCAATCACAATTAGAAAGGAAGAATAAATTCTAGGATTCCATCATGTAGTAGGATGATTATGGTTTATGGTAAAATATTGTATATTACAAAATAACTAGAAGAGAAGCTTTTGAAGGTTCTCAAAGAAATGATAAATGCATGAGGTAATGAATCTACTAGCTACCCTGATTAGATCATTATACATCATGGATCTGTATTGAAACATCAAATCCTATCCTGTGAGTATGTACAATGATAATGTATTTATTAGAAAATGGTAAATAAATTTTTTTTAAAAAGAGATAGCATAAGCTTTATCATATTATACTGTCTAAATTTCATAAGAAAGGGTTACTGTGAATGTGTGAATTTGTGTGTATAAGTGTATGTGCTATTTCACAATATAGAGACCTTAGACAATTCATTTCACATCTCTTGAAAGACTCAGCAAGTCTGTGTGTGGGGGTGGGAGGGAGGAGGACACATGGGGCATGTAATGCAATTTGCCCAGTATTCTCACCAGACACTGAGAAGGAATGATGTTTATAGAAGGATTTTGAGGCTGTGAATTTTTATGCAAATGTAGGCCATTATCATGCCCCTTTCTAATTAACACTCCAAAATCTCTCATGCAGATACAAAATGTCCACAGAAAAAAAAGTAAAGTATTTTACTATAAATACATAAAAATATGTAAAAGAATAGTATGATTAAAACTGGTTAGCTTGAGATTTGGTCTTATTTTGAAATGAGGTCGATGTGGTTGAGTTTTGAATTTCAATAGAGAAATTTTGCATGGCTCTCTGAGTTATACAAAGATATTTTAAATGTTGGGAAAAAGTAAGCCCCTCACAGATAGAAACAGAAATCACATTGCCAGAGTTGAAGGAAGTAGGGAAACAAATACAAAATGAGAACAAATACATATTTTCTCTCAGGGTGTTCAAAGGGTGGGAGAATAAAAGAGACAAAGGAAATGGTCATAAAGGCAAGGAGTATTGTACCTCCAGAAACAGGAAGGCCCCCTGCCCTAAGAAGTTGCGTGCAGGGTGAACAGAGTATCATGGGGGGCAGTGACAAGGGCAGGATGCAGAGAATCTCATCTCCCGGGGTTTGGTCCCAGGTTTGCTGTTATTGAGTCTTTTGACTTTGGGGATGTCATGGTATATATAGGATTCAACTTTACTCAACTGTGAAACAGGGGATTTGGGTGAGAATTTTAGAGCAAACCTGGTTCTTATCAGAAGTTCAAGTCAGGGATTTTGTATGCCTCACTCTTCCTACATACTATTATTGCCATCATAATAAACCTCAGCACACTGATACAAACACACTCTTAAACACAGACACACACAGATACATATACACACCACACACACACACACACATACACACACACACACACACACACACACACACACACACACTTGTATTAATGGGGTCGTGCATGCCAAATTGTCTTATTGACAGAGGTACCCACCAAACATGTTGGCAACCAAGGTTTTTGAGAAGCAAATAGAGCATCACAATATCTTAATATAAATTCAATAATAAACACTCAAACTTTAAAGTAGAAATAGCATTTTTAGAGCTGCTCTGTTTAGCTGCTCTGTTTTAATGACCTTATTAGAAAGTGGGTTTTAAAAAAAATGCCTGAAATTGCATAAACATGATCTTCCCTTGAAGAATGTGAATCAATAGGGTCTGGATTGAAGCCCTAATATCTGTTTATAAAGATCTCCCTATGTGATTCTTATGAGCTCCCCAGATATGAGTCAAGACCCTAGAGGAAAAGATCACCAAACATGCCTCAATTCTTCAAAAACATGCCATTGACACGATTCATCACATTGCTACATAAACCACTATAAAAATATTTTTAGAATTTGGGCTAGGTTATAAAATAATATGGATAGTTTAGCTATTAGCCTGTCTACTAGACCTAGTTAAATATTATATACTTAGAAAACAAATACCAAAGCTTTTATAAAAATGTGTTTCTTGGTGTCAGGATTATAAGTGATTTTAAAATCATTTCTTAATATTTACCTGAGTTTCAAGAAATCTCAAAGGCAAATTTGAAACTCAGTCATGGCAATGAGATAGACAAGTTTGGATTCATATTTTGCCTTTTCTCTTGGGGCAGATTTTTAAATTCACACTTCATTATTATTCCAAATATGCATTTTGCCATAAATTTTGTCATTGCCTTGTTGGAAAACATAGGGGAAATAAAAGAAAAGAAAAACAGTTGCAGGGGCAATGAATGAAAGAAAGAAAAGATGCCTTAAAAAGAGGAGGAGAAAGAAAAGAGAAGGAAAAGCCAGGAATCAAGGAAACAAGAGGAAAAGCTAGGCAGACTCATCTAAGAGCGACTCCTCTGAGCCTGCTGCTACCAAAATTAAAGAACACCTCTGGAAAGGAGCAAATCATTTTCAGAGAAGGTAATGGGAGCTTCAAGCCTGAGAATCAGAGTGTGATTAAGAAGATGCTTCATGTTCTAAGTTTTAAAATTGTCAACAGAGTTTTTTATATGCATATGGAATAGGAATACTAAGATTTCTCCAGAGTAAGCATTTCTATCACAAAATACAGTATCGTTTAATTCCTCATAAAGCAATGCTTGAGAAACTCCTACGTTGGTGTGACTGGATCAGTCGTCTCCTGGAAACTTACTTTCCATTTTCTGAAATGGCTCTGAATTAAGCCTGGGAGTTGCTTATCAACTACCTTTCCTGGGAACAAAACATCAGTATTGCTTTATTTATAAAAGTTCTTTTTATCAAGGAGAGAAAAGTTGAAAATCAGGTGCTCTAATATCATGTAAGTAATTACCCCAAAATGGCTTGATTTGCAGGATGACAGACTGTGGAAACTTTTCTAACACTTCCCAATTGTGTAGTTTCCCCAAATCAGTTTTACATAAATATAAAAGCCTGCAATCTGCCAGTTAATATTAATGTGCTCATTTGCGGGTGAGTTGAAATAACATGACACATCTGGGACTGGCCTCATTGACCTCTTCGGTTACTGGTGATTCATTAAGTGGTCACTCCTTGAAACAGCAGAACCTGTTTGAACAGCGATTATCATTTTAAGACTATAGCTAGGTATTTATTACTTCTGAGTAGAAATCTACATCACAGTTAGCTAAAGACAGGTTTTTCGTGTGTGTGTGTGTGTATATGTGTGTGTGTGTGTTTGTGTGTGTGTGTGTGTGTGTGTGTGTGTGTGTGTGTGTGTGTAGGGAGTATATGAAGATGTATACATGTAGAGAAGAAATGTGGTCACTTTAGTTGAAATAAATAGAACTGTCCAACTGATGTAAAAATGTAGGGGAGTTTGAACTGAGGGCAAGGTGGATTTTCAAATGAATGGTTAATAGTACTCTCACGCAGAGCTTGAAATCCATTCCATAGTCATCCACTCAACCTATTTTGGGGGACAAGCACCACATTTCAGTATTATTTTAGGTCTTGGCATCATAGTACACAGGACAAAACAGAATTTTAAAACCCCTGCAGATTTGGAGGTAAATAGGTGAGCACATCAATGTATAGAATGTCTGGTAATGAGACTGTGTTCGAGAAAGGGGATGGAGTGAGACAAATATGACTTGTGTCACCACTTTAGATAGCATGATCAAGGTGGTCATCTCGTATCTGATTGGGTGACATTTGGGAGGAGACCTAAAGAAGTGAAGGAACAAGTTATGCAGATATCTGGGGGAGGAAAACCTGAGAGAGGGAAAGCAGTGAGAAGGGCCAAAGAGAAGAGTGTGTTAGGCTTGTTTTGAAGAAATACAAGACTCAGCCTGTGTTAGGAAAAAGTGGGGATGGAAGGCTGTGGACATGGATCACAGGGACACTTGTAGACCACGGTAATGACCTTGACATTGCCACCAGGCAGTTTTGAGAGGAATATAGACCATTTTGGGTTTCGTTTGTGTAGGGTCATTTTGCCTCTTGTGTGAACTATAGACTGCAAGGGCCAAAGGAAAAAGAGCACTATTTTATTTCAAATGAAATATTGTAAAATAATAAGATTGGGGTAGTGGCGATCAGGAAAAGGACTGGATCCTGGATGTACTTTGAAAGTAAGGCCAACAGATGTTCTGATACAGTGTGTGTGGGCAATGAAACAAAAGAAACAACAGTAAAATTGGATAACTCCAAATTTTTTCTTTTTTTTTTTTCATTTTTTTCTTTTCTTTTTTTTCTTACCACAGTGCTAAATAAAGAATTAAGATCTTGGACCAAAACTTTCTCCTTCCAGCCTGCTCTGTTAGAACTGGCATACAGATAACTTTTCATATTCCATGTGAGCATTATATTCTGTGTGAAATATCATGATGATTCTTCACATACATTTCTAACCAACACAGGAACTCTCATTCATATACTGCTGATAGATGTCCCTCCAAGCATGTGCTTGACTGAATGAACCAGCTTTTAAAATTGAGCAAAGGAAGTCCAGCTCTTGTCTATTTTTTTGGCAGCTACCTTAATTTATCTGCTCTCCACATTTATTTTTACATATATAAATCACTGTTCACCTATGTGAATAATTATATTTAGAGTATGTTAGTATTTGCTGTGTGTCAGGTAATGTATCTCATTCATGCCTCCTAAAAATCTTAAGTGTAGCTCTTATTATCTTTACTTCATATAGAAAAAAAATCTAAGGTTCACAGACTTTTCCACCATATAAAACTTTAAAACTTAAAATAATTTTTTTCTTTAAATCGTGTGAGGGTGTGAATTATAACACATACACAGAAAGTCATTCAAAAAGTATGAATATTTGTGTCGCAATATGACAGATTTACTACAATGTAAACCCATATATAATAATACATAGGTCAGGTCAAGAAATAGAACAGAATTCACACCCCACAACATCCACCCTCCCCCCTGCTTTCCTGTTACTGTATCTTTCCTTTGCCAAGATAATCATGAGCCTGATGTTACATAGTCCCTTTTTTAAATTATTTTATCAAATAAGTATAGATTACTAAACACTACAGTTAAGTTTTGCATGTTTGTATTTTGACATTTACATGAATCATATCTTATGACATGCACTATTTTATGTCTGGCATCTTTGATGCAACATTACATTTTTGAATCACATTCATGTTGGTGAATGCAGACATAGTCTTTTGACTTTCTGGGCTGCCTACTATCCCATTGTGTGACACATCACAGTTTATTTGTCCACACTACCATTAAATAATTTAATGTATTTGGGTTGTTCCCTGTATTTCAACTATTCTAGAAATGCTTCCAACATTTTTTAATACATATGTCTTAGCGCAAATGTTCACAGACTTCTGCTGGGTTTATAAAAGTGGAATTGCCAGGTTTCAGGGAATATGTATCTCCAACTTTACTAAATAATGCCAAATAGTTTGACAAAGGATTTCAACTGATTTACATTCCTACTAGTAATGTAGGGGAGTTCCATATGCAACAGTCTTCTATGTTAATATTCTGTATTGTCATTCTTTTTAATTTTAGATATAATGTGAGAACATAATATTATCTTATTTTGATTGTAACATTCAATTTGCCATTAATAAGATTTTTTTTTAAATTATATATTTTTTAATTTTCTGAATTGGCAAGTAAAAGTGTATGCATTTATCATGTACAAAATGATGTGTTGAAACATATATACATTGTAGTATGGCTTAGATTTTTAATATAATCTAAAATCAAGATTTTTATCAATTATATCAACTTCCATGTGGTGTCTTGTCTTTTAATCTTTTAATAATGTCTTTTGATCAAATTTGTCAATATTTTCCTTTAGGTAATTTTTTTTTTCGATTCTGTTAAGAAGATAGACATTATTTCTTTAATAAGTGGTTGATAAAATTAAGTCTTTAAACCATACATATTTGAGTTTTGAGTTTTAATTACAGATTAAATGTCTTAAATAGTTAAAGTATTACTTGTGTTTAATTAGGTGAGTAGTATTTTTTCTATAATTTTGTCAATTTTATCTAAATATTAAAATGTACTAGCATGACTGTGTTTATAATATCCTCATATGATCATTTTAATATTTGTGGAATCTATATTGATGTCCCTTGATTTATTTCTGATATTGGTTATCGATTCTCTTTCTTTCTCTCTCTGTCTCTTTCTTGGTCTCTTAAGGTATTTGTTGTATATATTAGTTAGTCTCCGACACACACACACACATACACACACACACATACACACACACTTTTGCCACACTCTTGGTCCTGAAAGTCTGTCAGAATTAGTTCTACCTCTTAGCTTTCAGAAAGACTCTCAAAGCAACTGTCCCTCTCTAGCCCTCAGGTCTCCCAACCCTATCCTAGAAACTCTGTACTTCTTAAAACCCTGCAACTTTCAAGCACACTAAAATAAACTATTAAATTGTTACCAAGTAATCTAGTTATCCTCTTGGAAACATAATTATAGAAAGTTAATATTTAATTCTAAATTGCTTTTATTCCAAAACATGTGCACATTCTACCCTCCCATAGTCAATACTAAAATCAATACTTGATCATTTCTACTGGTATGTTTTCTCATTTATGTATGTCCATTTATCTTTTCTCCCAGTGTATTTCATAGGATTCTATGGGTGATTCTCCAGGACCACTCTCAAACTGCCAACATACATCCAGCACGGGACTGTGCACATAATACTTAATAACACTTATTTAATTAAAACTGGTACAAGCTTCATAAAGAGGGGAATGTTTTGAAGGTTATTTCTGGTTATGCAAGTCAGTCAACTGCTTCCAAACCTGGCTCTCCAACAGGCAACTGATTTTTGCATTGTGTGAACATGGCTTAAAAATCCAGTCTGAGGAAATCCTCCAAACTGGTAATTTGAAATTTGTTTCCAACCTAAATCCATCCACATGCATCCCTCAAAACCATCAGTGTGAACAAACCCAAATGAATGGAGAATGTGGGTTGGAGAGAGAGCCTGCTTCTCTGCTGTGAAGTTCCTTGCGGAAGTCGTGTGAATATTATCAGTAAAGAGCAGTCCTAAATGTCCTCCTTTTAATATACAGCTCCTTTTTTTCCCCCTTACATCCTTTCTGACTAGGTTTCTAAGCTACAGTTTGGCTTCTGATGATTATTCATATCATCATTATTCCAGACTAAAAGCCTTAAAGTAAATAACCAAGACTTGAAAAATTGTAGAGGATAATTCTTACATAACACAAACTTCATTATATGGTTCTGTCATCCTCTTTTCCTTCCTCCGATTCTTTCACTCTAATTTTTTTGTCTATTTAGTAACATGATTTCTTGTGTACTTTTACACCATGTTCAGTATAAATGATATAATTAGCAGTGGAAAATATTTTGTTGTCTTCCTGCATTTATTTATGTCCAAAGGATCATGTAAAGTTCTGCTACATTAAAATTTAATTCAAAAGAAAACGAGTTTTGTTCATTTCTCAATGTAATGCCCATTTCTGTTCGGCTTGTATGAATGATAAAATATTATCAGTCCATGTTTTCCTATTTGGTTTCTAGGCATTTGTGTAAACTAGTTAGGAAAAGCAAGTGTTGCTCTGTTAGGCATGTGTTCAAAGAGGTATTGTAGAGACATATTTTATTCTGGGCACCCTGTCACCATGTAGACAAGACCTAATCCATTATTTAGCAGTTAATTTGTTAATCGATTGACCAATTGGTTCAGGGATTTTTTACTCTCAGATTACCAAGAAGGAAAAGAAAGAAAGAAAGAAAGAAAGCAGGAAAAAAAAAAACCTCCTCTGTAGGGTAAATTTAAGGAAATTGCATCAAAATTGAAAATGTGCTGGTGTTTACAGATCTAGATTAAATCTGACACAGATTGGCAAACAATGAAAACAGTTCCCTAGCTTGGAACATAAATATTTTGAATCTCACCAGCCTGATGGTCAATCTCACAAAGCAAGTAAACCGCAGTGTCCTTCTGTGGTGGATAATGGAGCACAGGGAAGGAGAGGGAAGTAACCCCAGATTTGTTGAAAGTTATGCAGTTTTTCTCTCCAAGGTTAGGGAAAGGGTGAGAAATTTTCCACTCCTCCAGATTCTCTTATAGATTTCAGATTTTTGCCCCTCTGTCTCCAAATTTAGCTGGAAGTTGAGACAAGGCGAAGAAATGCACTGTGAATACACACACTTGATATCAAGGAAGGCCATAGTATCTTAAGAGGAAAAAATTGTAAAATTCACAATTAAAATAGATTTACATGAGTGATCAAATTGATTATAATTGCTATTAATGAGAATTTTAATATAGAAATATGAGTAAACCCACTTAATTTTTATCTAACAAGTTTATTTTTCTACCTAGGTTAACTTGTTTTTGTTTTAAATATATTCTTTCAAGTACTATGTATGAAGTGTGTGTGTGTGTGTGTGTATGTGTGTGTGCATGCCTATGAAAGAGAGAGAGGAGAGGGAGAGGAAACAGGAAGAGAAAGAGAGGGTAGCATTTTTTTCTTTACTCCACCCACTTATTTTCCAACAGTTCTCATTCACATCACGTGTCTTTTGCATGCCATCATTTTTTTGTCTGCTATGACACTTTGAGGAAGTCAAATTTTTGTAATATTCTGCTACCTTTCTTCAAGGTTAAGATTTCGGATTTGGGCAAAAACAAAATTTAGGAGGTCTATCCCATTAAGAGAATAATAAACCTTGTTGCTTGGAAAACGTTCTATTAGCACACGGTGCTGGCCAGATTGTCACCTCAGTGCCCATCTCCTCCTCATCCATTTTTCTCTATGAAGAAAAGGTCTGGTTTACCTGTATTTCCACAAATCCTTCATACTCCATCCATAATACCACCTGGAGAAGAGCTCCATAGAAAGGATTTATGGAAATACAGGAAAAAAAGTTTAGCGCTCACCTGGTCGCTGAAATCATGAGACACTCTGCTAAGTCTCCTGCATTCATTGTTCCATTGAGATACAAGGACAATTAGGGTCAAGCGCAATCATCCATCTTTACATGACCGAGTAGTCTCTAATAAGGAGAACATTGAGTAAATTATTTGAGGACATATGACTGTGAAACATGGACAGCAGAGTGTCCCCTCCAAGAAATAAGCAATTTTACTACATTTAGCATAATCTTCTAAGCTGGTTAGGCAAGGCCTTTGTCATTTGAGGTCACAGAAGTCCAAAGCTTCCTCTCTAGAAATATTACTTGCTCTCAAATTCAAATGCTGTTTCAAGCATTTTACTTCTCTGCTCATCTTGTTGCTGTTGCCTATAATACCCCCACCTCCACCCCTCAATGTTGTTAGTGCAATCTCTGCTCACCAATCTCTACTGTCCGGGTACTTGCTCTGCTGAGAGGCCTCTGTGAACTGCTCCTCATCAGGATCAGCCACTCTTCTGCTCGCCTCCTTCCTTGTAGGCATTTTTGTTACTGTTGGCATTATGCTGCAACTGAATTATTATGGTCTAGGTCTGATGCCCACTCTCTTCATCATATGCCTCACAACATCAAAATGAGAGTTCCTAGAAGCTAGGGATCCTATCTTTCATCTTCCAAACCCAGCTACTCTGAGCTTCATGTATGCAGTAGAGCCAAATGTTTGAAAGATATGTGATGAAATTCAGAGTTAGTTGAAGAATCCTCATAAATCAGCAAAGAACACATACTTTTGCTGATGTGTTGTATAATAAGAGGCACCCTCTTTCAACAAATTTAGGATATCCATTTAATTCTAGCACTAATTCTTAGTATTATTTAAATTTAATTAGTTGGCTTGTATTTCAGGACCATGTTTAAAATAAAAAAACAGTACTCTTGATTCTAGAGTCTAGAAGAATAGTGATCAAATTTTGGCATATGTCAGAATTTCCTAGAGGGATTATTAAAGCAGTGATTGCTGGGCCCAGTCCCAGCGATTCTGATTGAGTGAGGTGAAGTTAGGATCTGAGAATTTGCATTTCAGATGTTCCACGTGATGCTGATGATTTTTGTCCTGGATCTGAGCATTGATAACCACTGCTCTAGAATGCAATCAGCTACGGCTTGCAGTTAGAGGAGCTCATGAGAACGGTGCCTCATTTCTTGGTGGAGGTTGGAGGTATTCCTTCACTTCTCACATTCTGTCTTGGCGATCATCTCAGTCATTGTCTCCTTTAGCTAGAACTCAGCAGGGGTGGTGTAGGCAAACCACAAAATAGTAGAGGAAGGTTTGCATTTTGTTAAGTTGTGAAAATTAAATTCAGAAAAGAAGGTTTGTCTTCCCACTGTCTCTTATCTTGAGACTTTTTCCATTAACTCCAACCCACTTGTTTTTAGTGAAAATACTCCAGGTGACATTTTTGTAACATATGACATTATGCCATTAAAGCAAGTAAAAAGACCACTAGCCAGAGATCATCTGTACCTCAAGTTCTTAGGTAAGCAAACTGAAACTTGACATGAAGTCATTTCTTGTAATTAACTTACAAAAACAAAACAAAAGAGCCTCAGCCAATCACAAACAACCAAATAACCAATTGGTCATATAACTAAGGACCTCCCATCAGACCAGACCAAATGAGACAAACACTTATCTGCAGCCAATCAAGTAATTTATTGAATTTACTTCTACATGCAGTCTGTTAAAGTTTACTGGAACATAACTCTCTGACCCTTTTCCATTTTTTATTGTTTCTTAATTCATGAATCATTCTTTGTTCAAATAAACTCTACTAAATTTAATTATTCTAAAGTGTTTTTCTTTTAACAGTTCCCATAGATGTGGTTGATTGGTCTGGAAATGAACACCTGACTACAGCTATTCTAATAGAGAAGAGTCTCAGAGAATTGGAAATTGGTTTATGAGACATCTGTTTTCATGTGACTTTATTTTGAATAGAGATAATAAATAGCTCTAGCTATTACCAGACTTTTTTTACTAGGCACACTGGGATACAAACCAGATATTCTATAGCAGGCATGCCCAACCCATGATCTGTGGGCTTTAAGAGACACAGGTCAGCTAATAATGTTGCCCCACCAAATCTTTAACATTATGTGTTTTTAACATTTATTTTCTTTGTGACCTCAAGCATAGTTCCATTTTGAATTCAAAATCATGCCTTATCTATGACATCTCTTTTTGGCAGCACATACATTTGTGAGCAGTTGTTTTCAATTATGAATCACACTGAGAGCAATATTTGAACAAACATTTCTGGTGAGCACCTTGAGAACTCACTCAGAATTGTGACCACTTCCATCGAACCAGACACTGATAGATTCGTTTTACAAAAATGGGTCAAATTTCCCACTAGTTTGATATTGTTCTCATTTTTCTAAACTTTATAAAAAATAATTTTAAGAGAAGTCTTATTATTTATATACACTAACTATATTGCATAATTTATGTGCAGCCCAAGACAATTCCTCTTTACTTGATGCAGTCCAGGGAAGCCAAAAGGTTGGGCACCACTGGTCCAGAGAAAGAGAGGTGAGGAAGGCTAATTATAATAAAGCAGATTTGAGAGGAGCCAGTGAGTAATAATAAAATTTCAGGCCTTGGCCCCACTCATTCCTAGAACTCAATTCTCTGGCAGCCGTTTTGCCACGTAGCACATTCTGTGCACTTATAATGAATTATGTTTTTTGCTGCGATCAACTTTAATTTGGTTATCTTTCAAAAACAAGCCTAAATAATGCATCATTGCAGGAAATCCTTAACTCATAAACTTGCATATACAGGAAAAACTGTTGTTAATTATTATATTTAGGGTCACGTAGGAAATTTATCTGTTCTTTTACTTTTATTTTATTTTCTTTAGTTTAGTAGAATTCTGTAATGTTTGTGATTTTTTTTCTTTTTTTTTTTTTTGAGTTGGAGTCTCACTCTATAACCCAGACTGGAATGCAGTGGCCGCTCCTGGCCACTGCAGCCTCGACCTGCTTGGCTCCGGCCATCCTTCCGCCTCAGCCTTCCAAGTAGCTGGAACTACAGGCGTGCGCTACCATGCCCGGCTGATTTTTGATTTATTGTAGAGATGAGGTCTCGCCAAGTTGCCCAGGCGGGTCTCGAACCCTTGGGCTCAGGCAATCCACTCACCTCAGCCTCCCAAGACACGGGATTACAGGCTGAGCCACCAAGCCCGGCTGTGATTTTTTTCTTTACAATTCTTTATGCCATTCATTATGCCATAATTCTATTCTGTTAAAATGCATATAACATAACAATATTTTGCTTGTATTATATCCAACTAAACAATGTTTTATTTTTTGTGCTTCACTCTAAGAAAATGCATTTTGATATAAAGTCTGAATTTAACTATAGGAACAAACAAACATGAATGGACCAGAAACAACATCATTTATTCAGAGTAAGAAAAGGAGACAAAAGGGGTACAAGGATGAAGGGACTGAAGAAATTGTCAAATGGTATTTGAGAAGAGTGAGAGCTTGAGTTTACTGGAAAAGCATGTGGGCACCAGCCTGGGTCAGCATCCTAATGACAGGTAGGGGACAAGTTCTGTCTCTCAAAATTGTACCAGATTATGTTTCTATAATGAAAAGACAGTGCAGTCATGTATGTGCCCTGACCCATTTCATCTGCTCCTCAAGGCCTGGCTCCCTCCTCACTGCCATTTTGAATTCTTCCATGATTTCTCCAATTCACTGTGATCATTTTTCAAAGTACCTGTGGTGGCTACTACACACATTTGCTCATAGGCTGAAAATTGCAGAAACTCCTTAACATTTTCATTATTGTTTTTTGCTACTGTTTGCTATTTTGCTTTAAATTCACTTGTTAAAAAAAATTAAAATTAAAATATAAATTCACTTATTGTCTGCTCAATGAGTGAGCAAATTCTTAAAAGTCAATGTCTCAGTGTTTTACTACTTCTTTCTTGGCAAACGTCACAGATATGCCTGATATAAAATTATAAATACTTGAATTATGGAAGAATTAAATGAGGGAATCTTAAAATTTGACACCAAAAGTTAGAGTTAACATTTTATCACCAAATTCTTTATTCAATATTTATGTGCTCTTTACTGTGACCTGTTTGGTTGAATTGATTAAGAGACATAGCTCCAAAATGGGTCATGATCATTTTACTGTTGACTAGTTATTTTGAAAATCTGTCAATATTTTCAAACCACCCATCGAAAACAACAGTTCTCTTGGGTGTTCCGAATTTCACTCTGTATAAAGGTGTGTGTGAGTGTGTGTGTGTGTGTGTGTGTGTGTGTGTGTATGTATATGTATATATATGTGTGTTTATATTCAAAGTGAATATATAAGAAGGGTGCAAATAGATAGTATGGCAAATTATAGCATTATTTCCATATTGAATATTTGTAGGGGGGGTGTGTGTGTGTGTGTATGTGTGTGTGTATACTAATCATGTGTAGGCATATACATATTTAAGTATAGTATATGTTTAAAAATGTATGTATATAATGTATAATACCTAATATGTACTAGCATAACTTGTCTTATTCCACTCATTTTATCATGCATGGCATGCATTGAGTTTTTCACAAATTGAGGGTTTGTGGCAACCTTGTCTTGAACAGGTCTATTGGCACTATTTTCCAACAGAATGTGTTCACTTTGTGTCTCTGTTTCACATTTTGGTAGTTCTCACAATATTTCAGGCTCTATTATTATTGTTAGTGCTATTATTATTATTATTATTATTATTATTATTATTATTATTATTTGGTACAAGGATCTGTGATGAGTGATCTTCAAAGGCACTGCTACTGTTTTAAGATGCCACCAACCACACACATATAAGATGGCAAACTTAATCAATAAATGCTGTGTGTCTTCTGACTACTCCATCAAAAGTCCATTCACTGTCTTTCTCACTCTTTTGAGGCCACCCTATTCCCTCATACCCAAAAATGTTGATATTAGGCTAATTAAGAGTCCTAAATAGCTTCTAAGTGTTTAAGCGAAAGGAAAAGTCACGTTTCTCATTTTCAATCAAAAGCTAGAAATAATTAAAATTAATGAGGAAGGAATGCTGCAAGTCCAGATGAGAAAAAAGACTGAGCCTCTTGCACCAGTTAGTTAAGTTATGAATGCAAAGAAAAAGTTCTTGAAGAAAATTAAACATGATACTCCAGTTAACATATGAATGATAAGAAAGCAAAACAATGTTAAATCAAACCAGCTGTAAGATTCCCTTAAAACCAAGACTAACCCAGAACAAAGCACTAACTCTCCTCAATTCTATGAAGGCTGATAGAAGTAAGGAAGCTGCAGAAGAAAAGTTGGAAGCTAGCAGTGACTAGTAAATAAGATTTAAAGAAAGAAGCAATTTCTGTAACAAAAAGAGCAAGATGAAGCATCAAGTGCTTATGTAGAAGCTGGGACAAGTTATGCAGAATATCTAAGATAATTGGTGAAGATGGTTACACTAAACAATAGATTTTTAATGTAGATGAGCAGCCTTTTATTGGACTTAGATGCTATCTAGGACTTCCATTGTTAGAGGGGAAAAGTCAATGCCTGACTTCAAGGCCTTAATGGATAGGTGACTCTCCTATTAGAGACTAATGAAGTTGAAGATGTTAAGTCAAAGAGAATGTTCATTTACTATTCTGAAAATCCTAGGACCCTTAAGAAGTATGTTAAATCTACTCTGCCTGTGTTCTGTAAATGAAACAACAAAGCCTGGATGAAAGGACATCTGTTTACAAGATAAATGGTTTATTGAATATCTTAAGCCCATTGTTGAGATCTTCTGCTCAGAAAAAAATATATATATATTCCTTTCAATGTGTTACTTCTAATTGATGATGTACCTAGTTACCTAAGAGCTTTGATAGGGATGGACAGAGGAATGAATATTGTTTCCATGCCTGCTAACACAACATTCATTTTTTGGCCCATGGATTAAAGAGTAAGGTTGGCTTTTATATCTTACTACTTAAGAAACACATTTTGTAAAGCAATTGTTGCCATAGATAGTGATTCCTCAGATGGATCTGAGCAAAGTAAATTGAGAAGCTTCTGGAAAGGATCCACCAATGTAGATGCCATCAAGAATATTTATGATTCATCAACATTAAAAGAAGTTTGGAAGAAGATGATTCCAGTCCTCATGGATGACTTTGAGGGATTCCATACAAGAGTGGAGGAAGTACACAGATGCAATAGAAGTAGCAAGACAACTAAAATAAAAGTGGAGTCTGAAGATGTGACTGAATTGTTGCAATCTCATGATTATTAGGGCCTAGATAAAGTGAGGACGGTGTGCTGGAGGGGTGAGGAGAGGGGTGATGTGGTACCGGTAACCCAGAGATTCAAGTAATTGCAAAGAATTGAAACACACAAAGAGGTTAAGAAAGAAAAGTTTATTTAAAAGTAAATTAGAGAGAGAGAAGGGAGAAAAAAGATTCACCTCCCCAAGGTAGGGGAGGGGGCCAAAGCCAGGAAGCATGGCAACAGCCATAGCTCAAAGAGCGCATGGTACACCAGAGTCTAGCAAGGCAATGGCCATTGGCTGCTTGTCGTTGAATCATTTTAACCATTCCCCTAGATGGGGGAAAATCATTAGGGTGATTGGATGGTGGTCTTCTTTCACGTCATCACAAAGGGGCAGACAAGTGCAGGTACTGACATCAGGTGATGGACAGCAGGCAGATGGGCGGGTTAATCATATGATTGCTGCTATGGTGGGGTTTATTTGTGTTATGTAGGTCACAAAGGGCTGATTAGGTTAACCCTGGAGGGGCAGTGGTTCCTGCAAGAGACTTGTTAGACATTTGCAATTCACAAACTCAGACATTTGCAACTCACACATTCCTTGACCAAAGGTGGAGTAGTCATATTATTACTTTTATGACTTTGGTCAGTCAAAGGGTGACCTTTGATCTTTGGCACTGATAAGGGACCTAAAAATTTACTAGAGATTATTATGCTAAACCATGAATGGTTGGGCTGTTCTGGTCTTGCATCTGAAGGAGATTTGCCAAGGGGGATGGGATAAGCTGCTGTTTGTCCTGCAGTGAATGTCTGAATGCTTTCTAATGGTTATACTGAGCAAAAAGACTAAACCCTTTCAATGATAAAACTTGAACAGATGAGGAGATGGTTTTTACAGATGAGAAAAGAAAGTAGTTTCTTGAGATAAAATCTTTTCTTAGTGAAAATGTAAGGAACGTTGTTGAAATTGCAACAAAGAACATGATATAAACTTAGTTGATAAAACAGTGGCAAGTTTTGAGGGGACTGACTCCAGTTTTGAAAGAAGTTATATTGGGGGGGAAATACATTAAACAACATGGCATACTATGGGAAAACTTTCATTCAAGGAAGAGTCAATCAATGTGGCAAACTTCACTGTTGTCTTATCTTAAGAAATTGCCTCAGTTTTCCTAAAGTTTGGTAATCATCATCCCAATCAGTTAGCAACCATCAACATCAAGACAAGACCTTCACGACCAAAATGATTACAACTACTGAAGACAGAGATGCTCATTCACATATTTAACATAAAGTATTTTGCAATTAAGGTATGTGCTTTAAAAAAAATAATGCTGCTGCACACTTAGTAAACTATAGTATAGTGAAAACATTGTTTTTATGCACTGAGAAACTATTAAGTGTGATTCGTTTTGTTGCAATATTTGTTTTATTGTGATGATCTGGAATTGACCTTCAATATTTCAAAATATGCCTGTGTAAATAAATGACTTACAAAAATAATGATATGAATTTGCCATACTATTTGCTTGTCTTATGTGTCTGTATGTATATGTGTACTTCTTACCAGAAAGTGTGTGTGTGTTTGTGTGTGCATTCAATACACATACAGAGAAACAGAGAGAAAGAGAGAGAGAGAGAGAGAGAGAGAGAGAGAGAGAGAGAAATGCATTATTTGAAGGATTTTAAATAAAATATGCTCATCAGTAGCATACATACATACACATACAACACCTTCTCTTACCATTTTTAAGACCTGAGATTGTGTAATTTTACATGTTCTCCCTACGTAGTTGATGCAACATGGGAAGTATAATTAACGACAATCAATAGAACCAATTCCATATGGTAAATCGGACCTACAAAAAAATGGTGATTGAAGATAGTCCCACCAACCACAATCACAGAGATATAAAACCTAACTGGGAATAGACATTGATCCCAGCAACCTGGATATTACTGAAGATGAAACTTTCATTGAGTTTCATAAACTTTGCATCAAAGCTGAGTTTCTCAACTAATATGGATGGAAAAGAGTAGTTAATACTTATCTAGCTTCAGTTTATGAAAAGTCAGAAATGACATTATCCATTTTCAGCTGGGCAAACTGAGCACCATAGAGTGTGCCTACAGAGTAGTGTTGAACCAAGAATTGACCTCTTTCTTGACCTAGCCCCTTGAATTTCCCTTCATAGCAAAAAGAAAATCTGCCAGACATCATTAAGCATGATTTCTTCCTCCAACAGGCTTTCAATCTAAGCTGTTTTTTACTTAGAATCTGCACACTGGGGAAAGCAACAGCGCAGTGCCCCACTAGAAATGAGCAATAACATTCAAAGGAAAATTGGAAGCTGAAGATCTAATCATTAACAACAGATGGCTCAACTTGAATCCAATAAACAAGTTTTGTTGTTTGCTTTTCTTTCCCCCCTTACCCACTTGAACTGCATACAAGAGCTTTTGCGTGTAAAAGTGCTGGGACCTCCTTTGCCAGCAGAGATGGCTCACCTGTTTGATGGAACACTTTTATGACCAAGCTGGAATCTTTTCAACTTGAAACACACTTGACAATCTGATATTGAAGTCTGTAGCATGCCTGCCCTATTTGCTTTCTTTGTGAGAGTTTGGTGACGACAGTGTCCCTTAATGTGCTCTGACAAAGCCTCTTTATCTGGTCATATTGCTTTTCTTAGTCTGATGTTCAGCCAGGGCATGTGCCTTCCTAAAATCACGAACCCAAAGGACTTTTGTTGTGCCTGCCTTGGTTTTCCCTCCTGTCCTTCATGTTCTATTTTAGAGAATAAATAGAGAATAGCATACTAGGGACAGCATATTTAATAATGTGATGTATATTGGGGCTCTGCATCAGAAAATACCATAGCCACAATAGACACGTACATATGGTCCCCAAATTATAGCTCCTGGAAAATAAATAATCAAGTTTTAAATTTTCACCACAATGCATTGTGGGTATGTACTTAATACACACAAGGATGAAATATCCCTCAAAGCATATAACTAAATAATACAGATGTTATTTCATGTATAGTCCATTGCTGTACCCTCAGTTTTCAAATGAGCCGGAGGAAGTAGGTGGCAGAAAAATGCAACTTATTTATACAAAGAAAGCAAGAGAAAAAGAGAGAGAAGAAAGAAAAAATCTTAGCACTATTAACTAATCAGTTAAAAAAGAGTTCAGAAGACCATGAACAAACATTCTTCACCAAACTCCAAACAAATTACTGTTACTCTCCATAACTCCTTTAGGTGAGAAATCAGCAGAGGCATCCCTTTCTTTATTCAAATAATCTCACCTCTTCTTCTATTTAACTTACCAAGTATGAGCCGAAACCTTCGAAACTCTCCAATGTCCTAATAGCCATGCACCCAAAGGCCCAGAGGGTACTTTTCCTAACAATGGTGTCTTTCTCAATTTATTTCTTGCCCAAGGACACCAGGGTTTATGGAATTCCTCTGTTGATCTCTCTCTCTTTTCTTTCATGGACTTCAACTCTGATTTTCAGTTATTTATTTACTGAAGTGATCTCTCCCTGTAACACAAAGAAGGTGTAGGAGGCAGAGGAAGAATAAGAACTGAAACTTTCTTTCTCTATTTGGCCTCATGGCCACAATAAATATAAAATAAAATATTCTGCCTTGCCAAAATTAGTTTGCATTGGCAAGGGTTCTCCAGAGAAACAGAATCCATAAGATATTTTAAAAATATCTATAAAAAGAGATTATAGGAATCGGTTCACATGGTTATAGATGTCAAGAAGTCCCAAGATCTATCATCTGCAAGGTTAGGAACCCAGAAATCCAGTGGTGTAATTTAGTCTTTGTCCAAAGGCCCTTGGCTCAAAAATATAACAAAACTAAACAATAAAAATAACAATACAAAACCAAATAATATGAATAAAAATACAGATAACAACTCTCTATATTGTTCTCAGTATTACAAATAATCTAGAAGTAATTAAAAATGCAAGTGCATAAGTTGTTCACAAATTCTGTATATGTCATTGATACAGAATTTAAGTTTAGCTGAACTTCAGAAGACAACTGGTGGGAAGGACTGTTTAAAGTCTATATATATTCATATTGATGTACAATAATACAGTTTTTTTATTAATTCTGAAGTAAATTGTGCATTTTAAGGATATTTAAGTTTAATTGCTATTTTAAGCAAAAAAAACGTGCAGTATATATTCTTAGTTGTACCTTGCTGAGATTTGCATACCTGTCAAATGCTTGTTGAGCTAGTGGTCTTTAATAACTTCAAACAAAAGAAAATTGGCTGAGAGGAAACCCAAAGGAGTTTTGTTTTTATTGTTTTATTGGATTTTCTTTTTTGTTTTTTAATAATTGTAATTGAGGTGTCTAACTTCAATTTTCAATTGTGTATATTTTTATATAATGTGTATCCTTTTGAGTAATAACCAGCTATTGAATACCCACAACATTGGCAATTAAAGCTAAATCACTCATTAAATCAATCTTTTTTTTTCTGTAGATATTTGGATAATCTTAATTCTAGATTTAGAGCCACTTGAGGAAAGCAGGTTTTTCATATAGCTTTACTCTAAGTCCCGGCATGGTGACTGAAACATCCGGGACCCTCAACAGTAATGAAAAGGATAACTGACTAGTTGTAGCTGACTGTATTATTGCTCCTAACTCTTCTTGCTCCCTACAAACAATAGAATTATGCATTCCTGCTTGAAATATTTTCACTGCAATTTAAACGCTTGCTCTGTTCGCATATCTAGATTTGGCAAATAAAATGTGAACATGGTAGGTATGACACCTGAGCAGATATTTTCAATGACATTGTGAGGTTTCACTGACTCTCTTGATCCTGGAAAGAAGAACCTCTCAGAACCAAATAGGACCCCTAGCAATCTGCAGCAAGAGGTCCAATGCTGGTAAATACCTGGAGCAGGAAATAGACCCTTGAACTTGGAAGCCACTGGGATTTAGAGCCAATGAATGTACTCTAATCATCAGTGGAATGGGTAAGTGACATATGTCACCAGTTGAATGTTTAGTTTAACCCCAAGATGTGTTTACCCATGGTATAGTTTATAAAATTGACTAAGCAGTTGAATACACTTTTCCAACTTGTGACAAGTTCAGGAAAGGGTATTTCTTACTCCAGTTGGCCAGTGATTATGACCCAGTATCAAGAATCAAACCAATTACAGATTCAATTCAATAAGACTAGGAAGCATACAAAGTAGGTTTTCACACAAAAGGTAAGAACAGGAATGGACCCTGTGTCAATTGTGTCAAGCAGGAAATTTGTGATTAGGAAGAAGTTATTATAGAGTAAGTACACTAAGCAATGAACTATGAAAATTGATTTTTTAATTCTTATTTTGGTTGTTTTGATTTGTTATTTTTTTCTTTAGAAAAACATTGCCCAATCTCCTGCTTTTTGATTAAACCACAGGGATAAGAAACTTGGTTTCAACCTGTCTTACTGCTGGTATTGTTAGTCCCAGTCAAATTCCTGAAGATATTTGGGTTTTTGTAAATGGAAGGCTTTAGGCTTCAAATAACCAAAAGCTCAATTTAAAGCAGCTTAGAAATGAGTGGTATGTATGGTGTTCATATAACTGAAAGACTAAAGCTCAAGCAGTGTTATGTTTCTCTTTTCTTTGATACCATCAGTTAGTTTTGTTGGATGTTGTATGTATGTTTTTTGTCTGTAACTTTCTTTCATATATATCCAAACAAAGACTTGAGCAATAATCTTTGCTTGTATCATTTTTTAAAATGCCATTCTTTTATTTTAGATTGGAAACTGTCCTCAGTTTGTTTGTTTTGACTTTGGTTAACTGTTTTCTCTCAAGGTCACCAGTAGCTGTCAGGGAAATGCCACCCTTGGGAACATTACGGACTGATTAGCTCTATCCTGGATGCCTAAACCCATTACTGACAAGAGGGGTGGGATTGTAATCTGCTTGCCCTGAATATCATTGGTCATATGGATGACTGAACAGTACTGGAGATTTGGTTGGTATAGAAGAAGGGGTTATGGAAGCTAAGTAAGCAATCAAAGTGTTCATAGTAACAGCACAGAGCATAAATACTAAAAAGTAGAAAATCAAATGAGTGTGGTAATAATTTTTACTTTCTTTCTCCAAAGTTCTTCTGTGTGCCTTCAGAATAAGTCATACATTCATAAATGAATACTCAACTCATATCCCTCCTGTCCCTTGAGTATGTCTACATCTCATACTTTTGTGTTTATATCATTCCCTCAGTCATAGATGACATTCTGCAACAGATCTACTTATTAGAATTCGACATCTCCTTCAAGGACTGGTTAAATGATCTCCTCCTTGGAATCTGTCCTGATTAATTCAGTCCACAGTGATCTCATCTTCACATGACCCACATAGTACTTGTCAAAAGTACTAATTTATTAATTACTAAGATACTATCTTATGATATAATCTGTACCCAACATTGTTGTTGCTTACCGTTTCATTAACCTTTGCTTGTGTTCTAAGCTTTTCATTCCACATTTTACTATATTTGACTTCTAAAGGGAGAGATCGGGCCTTATTTATTTTAGATAGTGTTTTTGTCTTTTATAATCTTCCACCAAACACATACTACATAGCAACGTCTTATATATACTTTGTGCTTTCAACAATTATTCAGTGTTAGAAGTATTTACTTTTTTTTGAGGGGCCACAGATATTGATTTCAAAAATGTGTTAATTTAGAACCTATTCATTTGTAAAATTACTTCACATAGATAAGCACATATTTAAAAATTCTAACTTGGACAAACATAATTTAAAAGTGAAAATTATTATATTTCTTCTTCTAGGATGGTTTGAATTAGCAATGTCCTTTTGTAAAAGGGGTCTCTTGTTGTATAAAGGATTCATCTTAAGATTTACTGATATCTGATTATTTCTAAAACTCAGATGTCATTTGAATAACATATAATGGGAAAGAGTTTGGGGACTGTTAATTGAAGAACACCAGTATCTCCCTTATTGAGATTTATTCTCCAGCCAGTTATCATGAATCACAACTCCGTCCTAGAAATGTGCGCAATAGCACAGTGAATAAAAAGAAAAGAGTAACTGTAATTTTTGGTTTGTCTGGACACACGAAATAAGAATCAACAACTTAAGCTGGGCTCGGTGGCTCAGCCTGTAATCCCGCGCCTTGGGAGGCTGAGGTGAGTGGATTGCCTGAGCCCGCGGGTTCGAGACCTGCCTGGTCAACTTGGCGAGACCTCATCTCTACAATAAATCAAAAAATTAGCCGGGCGTGGTAGCGCGCGCCTGTAGTTCCAGTTACTTGGAGGGCTGAGGCGGAAGGATCGCCGGAGCCCAGCAGGTCAAGGCTGCGGTGGCCGGGAGCGGCCACTGCACTCCAGTCTGGGAGATGCAGTGAGACTCCAACTCAAAAAAAAAAAAACAAAAAACAAAAAACAAAAAAAAAAGAATTTAGCAAAATATATGGTACACCAAATAGTATTATTACTGTGGAGAAAAATAAAGTGAGGGAAAGGAAGGTGGGGTTAAGAATGAGTTTCAGGATTAAATTTTGTGGACAGGGACGGTCTCACCAAAAAGTGGCATTTGAATTAAGATCAGAAAAAAAGTAAGGGAGCAAATCAAGCAGAAACCTGAGGGAAAATATTCTAAGGAATAGAAATAGTACGTGCCCATGCTCTGAGGTGGGTAGGTTTTATTTCTGTCGAACTGCAAATAAGTCTTTATGTTTGATGACAATATGTCTATTTTTCCTAAGACAATGCCAATTTATGCCTGTTGTCTCTTCATAGTCTTAACTACTTTGCAGTTAAGATAATAAAATATGTAGTTATCCTATAATTATGACTGGAGTAGATGTCTAAGAAGAAAGATGGTAGAGGATGATGTCAGACAGTGGATGGAGACAGAAGGAGAAACCGATCTTGGACAGCGATGATTCTCATTCTTGGCTGTACATTTTAGTCATTTAATTTGAAGACCTTTTATCAATCTCGAGTTCCAGACTGCACCCCAGAACAATTGAGTCAGAATCTCCTGGGATGAAACACACACATCAATATTTATCAAAAGTTCTCCCATTTGAGTCTAGTATGCCACCAATCTGGCTGAAATGAGGCCTTGGAGGCTGTTAGGACTTTGACATTTCTCTGGGTAATATGGGAAGCCATTGTAAGGTTTGGACTAGAGGCATGATATGATGATCCAACTCCTGTATTTTAAAAGGATCTCTTTGGCTACAGTATTGGGAAGAGAAGTGAGGCACAAACGTATGCAGGGAAATTAGGAGGCGTTTGCAATAATCCAGCTAAGAGAGCATGATGACTCAGACAAGGATAGTTGGAGTGGAGTTGATGGGATGTGATCAGATTCTGTGAAATATTTTGAAAATAGAACCAATAGAATTTGCTGGTGGATCAGATAAAATGTGTAAAAGAAAGAGAAGATTCAAGGACAATCCTCATTCACAAAATAAGGTCAATAATAGGCAATAACCTAAGGTAATTGTGAGTAGTACAATATGAAATGGCTAATAGACATAAAAGTCTTAGAACAATGTCTGGCACATAGTGAGTTATCCATAATGTCATCTATCATTATATTTCAGAAGATGTCTCTAAGAGTTGTTATATTGTCAGTTACTTCCTGGTCAGATCTTTTAGGTGGCTAAAAATAGTTTTAATTTTTAGCCATTTAAAAAAAAATTAGATATATTTCAAGAATATGAGTATTTAAATAATACATATAAATGCATATCAGCATTTCAAAAGCAACATGAGGCACTTGAAGAATTTCCTTGAGCAAATGCAAAGCAAATATTAATTTAAAAAATTAAAGGGATCTTTTAAATATTTATGTGCTCAAATTATAAATCTAGTAAAGGTGGCATTTTACCTTATGGTAGTTATTTATTAATAACGAGAGCTCTGTTTTATTAGCACACTTTTCTTGTAAATTGTGAGTGTAGTTGTAATTGTGCCAACATATAAGAGTGAAATTAATCTGCAGCACATTCTTTTTATATTTGCCAGTAGAAAAAAATAAAATTGCATTTACCCACCAATATCTGTTTTTAAACCATAAAAGCTGTAGTTGAAACACCTCTTAATGACATTTTTAGGAGAAAAATATTTGAAATTTCATGCAGAAGAATGCTATTATTTATTATACCTGTGTCAATGCTAATATTATTCTAAAAATAATGTGACACCAGACATCCAAACATACAAGAGCATGGTGCACTTAGAACCAAGTGTGTGGATGACTGAGTTTCTATTTTTAATTAGAAGTTAGATCAGCAGTATTCAATAGCCTGAACTTATCTCTTTAAACATTTTATGACATGGCATGTCACCTGTATTACCTAGTACCATTAAATTGTACTTTATAATTCCTATTAATTCTTCTTTTGCATACAGTACTTTATATTGATTTTTAAATTGTATGTCATTTATAATTATACTGATATATAAGGAAATTCTATGTATATTTTCTGAACTCCTCTATGATCAGTCCTATCCCATTTGGACCATACAGGAGATTTTGGATTTACAGAGCTGAATATTAGACCCTAAACTTGTGGATTTCAACCATGCCTGAAAACCAGAATCACCATCCTAGAGTGATTTTACCAGACCCCTATGCAGATACACACAGACACATCCCACAAAAATTTCCCTGGGTAATGCTGATATAGTCTAATAATGCTTCATCAAGATGATGACATTCTGTGACACCCTGTCCCAAATGCCAGCCAAAGCAACTTTACTTTTTACTTTATATAAATGCAGCACACAGTAGCTAATGTAGATTACTTTCATACAAACCTAAGCAAAAAAATTTTAAACAAGTTCAATAGTAAACTTTGTAAGATAAAGCTATATTATATTTGGATGCATTTTTAGCTCTTAAAATGTAATGCTAAAACCCAACTACCGTGTTTCACAAATCCATATCTACTTTTCTTCTAGATGCTTAGGTATAGTAGAAATGACAATTTTTAGTTTTGTTATTATTGTAATTTCCGATTTCACTCTTGGTGGCCTCTCTCGTCTATAACTAAATATATAATTCTGCTTAACTTAAGTTCAAAATCCATGATGACTATAAGAGAAAGAGTTTTGAAGAACTTAATAAGTATTATAATAAGATTTCCAACTAGGGAGACCACAAGAACCAAGGCAGTTTTCAGTAAAAAGAAGATATTGACTCATTAATTCAATGGCTATTTTAAAACAAGAGTGATTTGGTCTTTTCAAATCTATAAATAACCCTAGCCATTTCTTTTTCAAATTCAAGAACATTTTTTAAAGTCATAGCATAGTCAACTTTGGGATTTAGAAACACGTAAAAACTGAAATTTAACTTTAAACTTAAGTTATAGAAGTAATCCTCAAAGGACTGTTTTCTGCAAAGTCATTTATAAATCAATTGTTCAGAACTCAGAATGCATTTTCCCATAAATATTTCTTTTAAAGATATTGCTGACGTCCCTGGGCAGATCCATAAAAGCTTCTTTAACACAGACGACAGCTAAACGATGTAACTTCCCATAGGAAAGAGGACTGGAAAAATATCAAAAGTGTGTTTTCCTTTCCTCTACATGACTTGCCCTGGGCAAAAAAATTTTTAAGGCAATTCTTCTATATCATCCACCTCTTTCTTCATGTCCTCTTTTCAGGTTCTCAAATATTCAACTTGTATCATGAGAAATCCATGTGGTAACCGCACATCTGCCCTGTCCCCTCTTACCCCCAGGCTAAGTTTTTTTCCACCTTCTAAAATCTCCTGTAACCTGCACACCCACCCCATCCTAATCTAAGTTTACATTTTTCTCATTGGCACAGATGTTAGTTGGAAATAAAGTTAGACTAACTTATGCTACTATGTGACTCACAAATACTATTCTAAATTCATTCAAATGAGTTTATTTTCCATGCATTTGTAAACCCAAATAGAATTTTAATACAGTAGTGGAATTTCAGGTAGCAAAACAAAAAGAAGTGGAAGCATGCAGATAGTATATTTTTGGACCAAAGGAAAGCAGGAACCCAAAGACCAGCTCCTGTTTTTGTGACCCTTCATAGATGCTAATCTTTTGTCTCTGATGAATCTCTTGCATTTCTGACATTTTTTTTTCAGAAAGGCCTCTAACAGCACAAAAAAAAAAAACAAAAAAAAACAAAAAACAGAGGAACAAGAGGCTTTCAGAGTCTACTGTTGGTATACCATGGTCTTTTGTATACCATTTCCTGGATAGCCATTTTATAGCTCAAGACAGACGTTGGGAGAAAGAATTTTACAAGGCTTCAGCTAAGCCTTCTCTTTTTGTCATTCTGTTTTGAAAGGCTAATGCCATTTCTTATAACTAATGGTTAATGAACCCAAA